>JBAGKK010015645.1:0-11768 GCA_037177015.1 Euceroptres primus
ATTATGAATTTGCATGGGGTTATAAAACTGCATTCGACTAGGATGAATTATTTTATACTTTTTAGTTCATTTAAAAAAGTGGTTTAAAAAAATTTTTTTTTATTTATTTTTTTTTTAAATTTGTTAAGAAGCGATAAGAAAAAAAGTTCTGTCGAAAATAAAATTGTTTGAATAAATAATTTGTGTATGCTTCAATTTTTTTTCATGAAAAAGTCTTTTTTCATTAAAGCAATATACAATCAATAATAATATTGCAATATTACAATATCAATAATAATAATTCAAAACACTTTAAAATAATATTGAAATTCTCTTGGAAGTATAATTAATTATGTGTTTCGGAGCCCTGTTTTTTCGTGCTCATAATACCTTAATAAATAAATCACCTTGGCATTGGACAAGCAAATTATTTAAAGAGACAAAAAAACACTTTCTCAAGTTCATCGAGATGGAAAGTTTTAAAATCAACTTGTGAACGAGTGACTAACTATAAACGAAAACATGAATGCAAAATGCTGAAAATAGTGGGGGAGTAAGTGAAACGTATAAACGCCTCCGTTTCGTTGACACAGCTGATCGGTTCATCAGTCTGTGCGCGACGCTTGCGACTGACGCGTCTTTTGTATTTTAATTCTGAATTTCCAAATTTTTAAATTCACTCCCCAATCTCAAATCCCACCCCTCCGCCAATTCTTACAAATTTTCAACTCCGAGAGCCTAAAAATCTTGAATAAAGAAACAACTGGAACTTTAATTTCAAGAACGTCACACCTGCAAGGAAAAAGAGAAAGAGAAATCGCCTGGTGTTTGCAACAGCTGATCGATGTTCGTCCGACCAAAATAACAAACCCGAGTCTCTGAAATTTTTCTGTATCGAAAAGTTGTGGATTTTTTCTTCGCTGGATATGAAATGCCGAGACAATAATTCTAAAATAAACGGTGAGTTTTCTGAATGCTTTGAACAAAGAGAACGGAAATGGAGAAAAAGAACATCGTACTTCCGTTATTGCAAGTGATACGAAACGAAATTGAATATCTAGAGATTCTCGGGCATGCGGCCAAAAATTTGAGGTCATTTCACCAGATGGGATTTAACTTTCGACCCACTCGCAGCTGATTTATTGTCCAGAGTTTTCGAATTTCAAGCGCGAAGTTCAAAATCTTTGAATTTTTATGGAAAATTGTTTTTTGGATCGTACAATGTTTCTGATGCTAAATTCAGAAACTCTGAATTTCTAAAATTATGTTTTAGAAATGATCCGATCTTTAGTTTAAAATTTCGAACCATTTCTTAACTCTACAAACTGAATTTGAACTTCCGAATTCTGAATTCATTTTTTTTAAAAGCAGAGCACCAAGACTCGGCGAGGATCAAGTTTTGAACGTCTTCCACACTGAGAATTTTGAAACTGAAAGGGTCTATGTGTGGATCACAGGAGTCGGTTCACCAGAGGGAAAAAGGGAGCACTTTTCGTCGGAAAAGTTCTGGAAGTGGCACTTTGGAATCTATGAAATCGTCGGAAAGTGCCAACGAGGAGGACAGCACTCCCGAACCTGAGTTTTCCGACAATTGACCACGCCGGAAAAATCGAGTCGTGATAAGTTCTCACTTTTTTGTTAGCTTAGCATCTTGTTTTTCTCAGCGCGATTCAGTGAACGATAAGGAAACGGGAACGAGATCGTCATCAGCACCGGATTGTTGTGCTCTAAGGAATATTATTTATTTATTTTTTGTTTCCTTAGTTAAGTTTCGATTGCCGGAGGCAAGAGTGTAATATGCAGCAGGATAAAGATCAGGACAATGGAATCAACATCAAGTTCAGGAGCGATGCAGACAAAAAAGGAGAGTATAGGCTGATTGCAAAATATCCAAGGAATGGAGCGAAGAAAAATGTCCACACGAATCAGAAAAAAGGTTAATTTACTTTTTATATATAATTTTTTTTTAATTGAACATTTTTCTTAATTTAGGACCTAGCTTTTGTCTTGACAAATTAATGGAAACTTGCTATCTGGATATTTTAAAGTGAATGGACTTTAACTCATAAAACTACTTGCCATGTGTTCAGAATTAGACAGATCTAATTTTATTCGAGTCGGAAGTCAGCCAACGCAGAAATAATAACTTGAAATTTATTCACGTCGATTTTATTGGCAAGGGTCTCCGTCATTATTTAGAAAACTTTGGATTAGTGTTTCCGAAGAAAGCTCAATTTAGGTTTTACCTCTTTGGTGAGGCAAAGCACGCACTTTGACAAACTAAGAAACGTTTGTTACTGCCAGAAGCAATCGCGTCACAGACGCACGTGTTAGCAACAATTGGACAAAGCAGATCTTTGTTGAGACTTCCCGGCGAAGGAAACTATCTTGACATTATACGAACATTACATCATCACGGCTAGCCTCGATTAAGTTCAACCCAAAAGTGCTTGCACATCCAGTTTCTCTTTTGTACGTGTTTCCGGGATGCCGCCGGTTATTTTAAGCCGAGAAAGAAAAAAATCGTACTACGCGTTTTTGAGAAAAAAGGTTTTTTCATTTTTGGCAATTAAAAATCTCATTTTCCTCGAAAACGGCGCAAAATATGAATAACAGTTCATAGTTGAAAATTGTTTCCCTTCCTAAAATCTATAAAATTATACCTTTACCAGATGTTTATCTTGTGTATTTTAACAAATTTTTCCAAAAAAATTGGAATAAACGACTAAAACAGAGTTTAGTTTAACGAACTTTAACATTTTAGTTTTAAAAACGTTTGTTTTTACTTTAGAAGCAATGTGAAGAACATGTTATATGAGATTATTAAGTTTCCTAAGCTTCAAAGTATGTAAAGAAAAATGGGTTTTTATCTCTAAAATTGAAGAAGTATCATTTTTAACGATTTTTGAAAACGACGCAAAATATGTATGAATAGCAGTTTATAGTTCAAACTTGTTCCCCTTCCTGAAATCTATAAAACTATACCCCTACCAGATGTTTATCTTGTATATTTCAACCAATTTTTTCAAAAAAAAAAAATTGATAAAAGTGGACTAAATTAGCATTTAGTTTAACGAACTTTAACATTTTATTTTGAATATCAAATATATTATTAGACATGAAGGCTTTTGTAATGGCAAAGAGCAAACATGTTTTTCACATTGTTATTGACCTAAAAGCAAAGGTTTTTAGAAATAAAATGTTGAAGTTCGTTAAAATCAATTCTATTTTAGTCGCTTTTATCGATTTTTCTTTTGTTGAAAATTTTTTTAAAATACACAAGATAAACATCTGGTGAGGGTATAAATTTATAGATTTTAGGAAGGAGAACAATTTTGAACTATGAACTATTACTTTTTGGTAAACTAAATGCTATTTCAGTCATTTTTTTTTTATTTATCTTATTTTTTTGGAAAAATTTGTTAAAATACACAAGATAAAAATCCGGTATGGGTATAATTTTATAGATTTTAGGAAGGGAAACAATTTTGAACTATGAACTGCTATTCATACTTTGCGTCGTTTTCGAGAAAAATGAGATTTTTCATTGTTAAAAATGGAAAAATCTTTTTTCTCAAAAACGCGTGTTACGATTATTTTTTTCTTGGCTTAAAACAACCGGGGGGCATTCCCCAAACATGTACAAAAGAGAAACTAGATGTGCAAGCATTTTTGGGGTTGAACTTAATCGAGGCTATGCGTGATTATATCTTATTTTTATTTTTTAAAAACTTTAAGGAAATTAATAGTTCAGTTAAAATTTTAAAAGGGGTTTAATTACTGATACGAAATTTATTATAATAATCGATTGATAAAATAATAATAATTGGTAAAAATAAGAAAATTACCAGAGAACAATAAACAAAAATAATTATTATTTAATCGCCTTGGTACCGAAGCGTGGCAACCATAATTCATTAATAAATAATCTCTTGACTCGACGAAGGCGTTAAAGCATAGCTCCAAGTTCAACTCTGATAAGCACAATTTGCTATAGAATTACAAACACTAATTACACTAATTTGTCAGCTATACAGTCGCAATTTCTGGTTCATGTCAGTCTTGATCATCTTTTTATCAATTAATTTTAAAACAATTTTTAACTTTATTGACAAATAGAAATTTCGAATATCCTTTTATTAATTAATTTTAAAACAATTTTTAACTTTTATGACAAATAGAAATTTTGAATATCTTTTTATGAATTAATTTTTAACTTTTATGACAAATGGAATTTTCAAACATTTTTATTAATTGATTTAAAAGCAATTTTTAATTTTGATGACAATAAATAAAAACTTATAAGTAATTAATTCTGTCTCTGATGAGCCGAAAAAAATGAATTTTAGAAAATTTGTATTTGGTGCTGATCTGTTTGTGTAAAGTTTTGTCTTTACACAAATTTCTTGTTATCTTAGTACAAAGTTAGCTAATAGTATTAAACTTTATTAAACTAATAGTTTTTAACTTTTAACAAATATTTAATTAAATCTTGAATTACGCCTTCCAACTTCAAATTTATTAGGTTTTATCACACAAAAATTACAAGTTTTTAATGATTATAAAATGAACACAGTAAAAAAGAATACTTAAACTTATTAGACCTTAAAAGAGTTTGGATTAAATTCAGTAATATTTGTCTAGATTTAACCCTTTAAGGCCCGCACCAAGAATCCGTTGACTAAAAATTCTAAAAAAATTCGGGGATAATCTACGGTCACTTTTTGAGCGATTTTTGCAATAAAATTTAAAAAGATTAATTTATAGCCCCCTTACGAGATGTGCAGCGGCGTATCCAGAAATCGTATAATCTCCCTTCAACACATGGGAAAGAAGGTAGGAAGGTGGGTCAAAAATATATTCTGTCAGATTTTTCGTATTTTTCCTCTATTCTATAGTTATTTATCTGTAAATCCAAAAAAAAATTCATCCCCCTAGGTCATTCCTATCAAAAGTTCTACGATTTTGTCACGAACTTTTTCACTTTAGTCCATTGTGCGCCGCTGGTCAGATGTGGAATAGTCCACTTTAATTTAACCCACGTATTTATTTTGCAGAATTTTAAGTTTATCACATAAAAATTCTAGAAAATCGAAAAAAGTAAATGTAAGATGTTACGTTGGTCGCTAAAGGGTTAAGCAAAATTAATTTGATTTTAAGTAAAATTTTTCTGAATTTAAGACTCAATTCTGAAATTCAGATAACGTGGTATTAAATTAAGACCAATATTGCTTAAACTAAGACAAATTTTACTGAATTTAATCCAAATCATTTTAAGGTGTAACAATTTTAAATATTCTTTGTTACTGTGAAGTGAATTTTTGGCAATAATTTTATCTTGTTACAAATTTAAGTTATTTATTGATTTATGAATTTGCGAATTTTTAATGCATTTGAATAAAATAATAACTTATTTTTTTAAGCATTAGGTTACTGGATATGATTCTGTTTTCCTCTTATTTGTCTATTTATTTGACGGGAAAATTTTTCGGAATGTATAAGAAGTGTTTGATATAAGTAACAAATATTTTTACTTTAGAATTTCTAAATATGTAGTGAATTCCACGCGTTTTTTTAATCTAATCTTGAAACACGCTCAGATTATTAACTCACATTTTGCATACGTAATATCAAGTCATATGTCAAACTTGACTTTGCATTTTATTGCCTCTGCAAAACAAGGATTCATCACTTTTGCAAGGATGGCTCTAATTTAATTGCTTTTATCATCTGTCCAAAATAAAACTTCTCTTACATTTTTACCAGAAAATTAAAATATGATGTACATATCTTAAAAATTATAATTTATATTTTACAAACTGTACAAAACAAATTACTTATATCTTTACCAGAAAATTAAAATTTGATGAACATTTCTTTAAAATTATAATTTATATTTTACAAATTGTAAATTATAAGTTCCAAAATTATAAAAAATAGATGAGTCGAATTATTTAATAAATTAAATTTTTTTAAATAATAAAAAGTAAAAGAAATAGTAAAATAGTAAAATAAAAAGTAAAATAAAAGTATTATCAATTATAATTTGTAAGTTATTTCTTAAAAGTAATTCAATTGTAAAGTAAAAATTAAGCATTTTTAATATAACTAATTTAATAAGCTAAAAAAAATAAACTGTACATTATAATTTATAAGATTATAAAAATAGATGAGTCAAATTATTTAATAAATTAAATTAAAACACTGGGATTAAGTTCAAAGTATTATAAATTATAATTTGTAAGTTATGTTTTTAAATTTAATTATAAAGTCAAATTAGGCATTTTTAATATAAGTGATCTAATTTTCAGTTCTCACGCGTCAGTTTAAATTAAATTCTGGCCAACTTGGCCTTCTGTAATTTTTTCCCTGGACCCATTAGAAAAATCCTTGATGAAAATGGATTAACAACAACCCCAGAAACTTGCGCGGGCGCAAAATGAAAGCTCGAAAGCTCAGAATTGCTCGAGGCGCCCCACAGTGAGGGGTGGAGAAAACAGGGCTCAGATAGTGGTTGCCAGGAATCCACCTCGAATGGATTTCTGTCGATACGCGAAACCCTTTTTTAGCATCCTACTTTTTTTGATTTTTAAAGCCATCGACTTTAGAGGACTAAATGAATTAAAATTATTTTTTAAAAAATGTGCTGTAATATTGGGAATAGGGGGAAAAGTTGAGTGGAGTGACGTCTTTCGATTTTGATAAGAGGCGATAAAAAAAATATTTGCCAAGTTGATGGAATCCCCAGACATATCAGAGTGATCGACTGGGAAAGCTGTTAGGTCACTTTACACAAAAAATGATGTTATTTATATCGTAAAGAAAGTTTGCTTTTTTAAGAGAAATTCTTCTGCATAATGAAATTTAATTTCGGTTTTCAAGGAGACATAAAATAAAATTTTGTGAAAGTTGATGAATTTTAAAAATTAATATTTAGAACTTTATACAATTTATTTATATTTTGCTAACTTTTATTGAAATTGTAGATTTTAAAGTCTGAAACGATTTATTTTTAAAATCCTGTTTTGCAATTAAAAATTCGCATTTTGGAATTCTCTAAACAGAACTTATTTATCTCGTATTTTGTACATATTATTTTTGTGAGAGGGAATAATAAATAGTTAATAATCTTTTTTTTTTTGTTAAATGAACATAAAATATATGTAAATTTATTGACGAATGCAAATTTAATTCTCGAGGCAGATTTTTCCCTTTTGTAATGAAGCTGTTGATGGTTACTCGAGAGTATCAATCGATAAAGTGGTAAATCGTGAGGAAAATCGAAATATTTATAGTCTTCTTCGGTGTTCTGGAATAAACACTGAAAGCAGCAATGTACCGTGAAATTGATTCTAAAGAATTCAAAATATTTTTTTAACGTGTGACAATTTAATAACGATGTACTTTTTACACAATATTTTTGTATTTTTGTTTACTGTATTTGATATTCTATATAATATAAAGATATAAACAAAACTTGCCAATGTTGCTATCATTTTTAAACCACTTTATCGAAAGATTAAATTTATTTATACTTTTATAAAATTTGTATTCTTCATTTTTATTTATTTATCTCTCAATTAAATATTTTATATTAAAGTGAGTTAATGTTTACTCAGTCGATTAGAAAAAAACATATTATCATAATGAAAGTTTTTTTTCATGATGAAATTTATTTAAATTAGTGTCATGATTCACAGAAAAATTTTGAATTTAAGATGAACTACCATAAGAGGCCCTAATTTTTTTCATAATGAATATTTGGTTCATAGCGGTTCATATGAATATATTGGTTCGTAATGAATCAGCTTTAATTCATATTGTACTGGTATTTGGTTCAAAATGAATCCTTAGATTAGTTCATATTGAACCATTTTTATTCATATCCTACCGTTATTTGGTTCAAACTGAACCGTTTTTGGTTTTTTTGGAACCAAAACAATGTCTTATGATACGAACTTCATTTTTCTTGCAAACCATTTTTAACTTTTTCTGGTTCATCTTGAACTCATTTCTTTTTTCTGTGTAGAAATTAAACGTTTTACAGCGTCGGAAAATTATCCTCAGAGAAATGAAGGACAACCTTGAATTTAGAAATGACAAAGACCATTCTTAGTAAGTAAAAAGAAAAAAATTTTTAAAATAAGGCAAGGGGTTTTGCTGTATAAACAAGAATGAACAAATTATTCAGATAAATATAAAAAATAATTGTGAAATAGAGAATTGCTAAATAAATTAATTAAAAATATTTATATAGGAATAATTAACTTTACTTTTGTTCTTATAACAGCAATTTTTCTCTAATTTTCTTTCTTTTGTTAACGTATCTAATTTAAATGTTCAGGTTACATCAAGGTTATAGGATTAGAACAGGATAAACTAGTTTCATGTGCTCCAAGCTTATTTCACAGATTGCTCGTTTTGTCCAGTTTCCTCCGGTTCAATTCCACTCACTGGAGTGGAACGAATAATTTTTTTTTTGTAAACCAGTAACCAGATGTTGTTCTCTGAATCACGATACACGTGTTTGATAAAGAGAAAAGTGTAGTGCTCGAAAGCTTCTGACTTTTTGTTTTTAAAGAGCTTGAAAAACATGTTTTAATAGCTTATTCTTAAAAATTATTTTTTAACTTTTAATTTTTTAAAGTGTTAAAAAATTATTTAGACATTCATACCTAAAGATCAGATATGAATTTTCAATAAATAAAATTAGAATATTTGTTAAATACCTTGAAAAATATGGCTATTAATTTTAATTTTCATTTAATGGGAGAAACTTATTCAGTTATTTTATGTGAATCACGTATGAGGCCATTGCCTTCGAAACGCTAATTACGAGTTTGCTGGCATTGATAGATAATTTACACCGATTTTCCAAAGACACATTAATTAATCATTACGAACAAAAAATAATTTCCATGGAATTTAATGTATTTTAAAAAAGACGAGTATTTTGAGTATGATTTTTAAATTAATGTGAATTTTTTTACTTATTATAGGCTAGATTTCTTTTTAATTGTTTAAAGGAAAAATTTCTTATAACGTTAACCTTCTTTTTTTATAACCAGCTCATTGGTTGTTGACAGAAACTCATCACTTAGCAAAATAACATTAAAAATTTCAAGATGTCACATTATAAAAACATTATTTCCTGGGATTATTAATTATTGATACTCTATTCTGAAAAATTCCATGGAACAAAATAAAATTCTAAAATAAATAAAAACGATTAAAAGATGGAGACTTAACCTCTTATGAAATTTAAATCCATAAGGTAATTATAATTGATCAAAAAATGATTTAAAAACACTTTAAATTTATTTTATTGATAATCTTAGCCAAATATCAATAGCACATGAGTGTAAAATATTTATTTTACTCCGATAGGATTCAAGGATGAAGTTATCAAAAATGGAATTTCCCCAACAATTTTACAACCCGAAGAAAAAAATTTAAATTTCACAAGATTTACAGCTACAATTCCGCCTTTACAAATAAAAAAATGCCTCGCATTTGTGCTGGATGTGCCAAAGAGTATAAAAAAATATTGCCTCCCAACAGTCCAGCCTTTAAGAAACTAAATCAACAAATTTTACCATATGGGGAAACTGGATTAACAAATAAACTCGAATATTATAAAAATATTGCATTCTGGATTATAAAAAGAATGGTTTATTGCTTCATTACATTTGTGATCTTAAATATCTTTTGGGAAATTTATGATGGAATGACTGTTTGTTTCTGGAATTTTGCTTTTCAACTGATAACTCCATTTCTGAAATTTCTTGTTTGGACTATAGTATTACTGTTTTTTTGTTTGAGAGATCAATTTGAGACTATTGAGAACAATAATGAAATTATAATTTAAATTGCAATATAAATCATATTTGAATTGTAATTCAAATAATAATAAAAATTAAAATAATTATAATGTGGAAAATTAACTATGAATTTAAAAAACAGTTGAAACTTCCAAAATTCTCGAAAATGTACCAAAAGCCACAGAAATTTTATAAGCTCTGGTAACTCATGACCAATAAAAATTTTAATATAGCTTAATTTTTAGTCTTTGGTTTATTTATTCATAATTTAATTGATTTTGTTTTTATTTAGGCATTTTATTTATAAATTAATATGTATCAAATTTTCTGTATAAATTATTTTGTATCAAATTTTCTCTATAAATTATTTTGTATCAAATTTTTTCTATAAATTATTTTGTATCAAATTTTCTCCATAAATTATTTTGTATCTAATTTTCTCTGTAAATTATTTTGTAAACAGAAAAATAAACAATATTAATAAAAACTTATTATTATATATTTATAAATTTTTGATCGATTTATTTATTAACAGTTTTGCAATTTGTTGTTTGTTTATTATATTATCAAGAAATTCTTAAAAATTCTTCAGGTTTGTTTGTTACAAAACAGCTTAGACATTTGCACAGCAATTTACATCATTAATAATTACAGGTATTAATTCCCAGAAGACATCGCTGAAGTTAATAATCGATTAAAATTACAGATCGTATCTATTAAAATTATTATATAACGATATAATATATAATGAGTCGACTTTTTCTTTCCTTTCACGTTGTACAAAATTTGAATAAAATGATAATAAAAATAAAAAATGCAATGTTCTAAACTAAATTAAATATCCATGGAATTTAAGTATGTACAAAAGAACCTAAATAATTTTTATAAGTTATAAAATTGGAAATTGACTTCAGGCAAGAAGTGATTGAATAAAGTTGATCGAGTTGATCGAGCAAGATTCTATTATGACACATGTTCAATTAAAATGACTTTAAATGAGCCTGGAAACAAGTCTACTGTTCATATGTTCTCGCGAATTAGAACAGAGGAGTAGTTTTAAATTAGAGTTCATGAAACCGCTCTTTGCTCGTATTATGGATCAAATTAATCAAGGACTTTGCGTACAAACTGAATGCAACACTATGACTATAACTCTGTGTAACAAGTTAAAAGGGGACTGATGGAAACTGCCATTAGGACATTGAACAGTGAATGGCTTGTCACAATTAAATTACGCGTGCCATTCTAATTCATCATTCTTTAAATCATGTTTGTCTACCTTTCAAATTGTCAAAAAAAAAAAAAAAAAATTAGATATTTTAGGATTTTAATTGTTTTTTGAGGAAAACATATAATAAACTAATTTGACAAAAAAAGAATATTTAACATTATAAATTAGATTAAATATAAGTATAAGATTAGCAATAATATTACTTTTTTTTAATTTTTCAAAATAATTTTTTAATTTGTTGGGTGACTAAGTACCACTCTGTCAGAAAAACACATTTTTTTTCTAGAACAGAATCAAAGTCAAAATAATTTTTGAAAATAATTTTAAGAAACGAATTTCTGCTTATTATTTTTTTGAACTTTCAGTTAAAAATGTCAAGACTGAGGGAGAGCTGGTGCCACCCGACGGTGGTTGGGGATGGTTTGTGCTCTTAGCATCAGTTATGGTAAATCTCCTCATCCCTGGAGCAGTAAAATCTTTTGGAGTTTTGTTCGTCGAATTTCTTGAGGTTTTTGAAACGACCCCCACAGAGGCATCATGGATTCCAGCTTTATGTTATTTTCTCTACAGTTCGTTAGGTAAATTACGATTTTATTTATATTATTATAAGAAACTATATTTTATTTATTTATATATAATTCAATTAATATTCAATTTGTTAATTGTTATCCATTGTTAATTTTTTTACTATTTAATTATAAAATATCGTTATCTTTATGTACTATATGTATTATTAT
>JBAGKK010015656.1:0-11768 GCA_037177015.1 Euceroptres primus
GGTTATGCGTTATATATAATAATTCATAAATAATAACTAAATAAAACTTATAATTAAAGTAAACGTTAAATTAAACTTATATTTAAAAAATATTTTTCACTCGTGACGAAAATGAAACAGAAATAGTTCATACGGCCCTGATTTGTTTACGTTGAGAGGCCCCGGTTTACCCGAAGGCCATTCAGAAGATCCTAGAAACCTCTGGTAAACCGGGGATCCAGTATATATGTATATGTGTGTGTGTGTGTGTCCAGTGGCCGTTTTCATGACCTAATTTTTTTTTATATACATCGATTCGATAAGAGATTTATTGAGTGTATATACTCAAGTTTTTGATATATTGTGATTATGTTTCGAGTCATTATGAGTCTTAGGACAAGCATAATTAGCCATAAACCAATGATTTGCAACTTTAAGAATCCTAAACTATCCTATGTATGCCGAGGATGTAATTCGAAAAACGTGATAATTTGATAAGTAATCCAAGTTCAACTTCGCAAACCGACTCTTAGAGCAAAAGGGTTCATTGATATTCAATAATAAATCGTTTTCATTCGCAATAAGGGCGGGGAATTGATGTAAAAGTGATTATAACAGAATCTTAATTGGAAGTCGCGGAAAGTACCAAATGTCGTTGTATCAACCAAAGGGTATATGAATTGGTTGCTGAAAACACCCCTGGACGTATTTATGGTAATTAATTAAAAAAGCATTTTTTTATTACTTAGCATTAATATTCATTATATTTATGATAAACGAATGATTTTCGTTATCAATCTAAACAGAAAATAACTCCAGGAAACAATTTTCACCGAAAATCAAAAACTTAAAACAAAAGTATTGGTTCCTAATCAGTTAAATTGTTAACCATCAGAAACAAAGGTTTCCCAGGTTCTGCGATGCTTTCGCATATCATTATTAATCGTTTTTGCTATCAGAAAAGTCAGGTAATTGATGTAAAAGTCATTAAAATGGAATTTTAATTAGAAGTCGTAAAAAGTACCAGTTGTTATTGTAGCAACCACAGGGTATATAAATTCGTCGCTGAAAACATCCCTGGATTTATTTCTGCTTATTAATTAAAAATGCATTTCTTTATTCCATAGCATTAATATTCATTACATTTATGATAAACGAATGATTGTCATTATCAATCTAAGAAAAAAATAACTCCAGCAAAAATTTTTTACCGAAATTCAAATACTTAAACTAAAATTATGTGTTACTAAACATAAGGGTTCATATATATTTAATAATAAATCGTTTTTATTCGTCGGAAGGGCGGGGAATTGATGAAAACGTGATTAAAACTAAATTTTAATTAAAAGTCGGGGAAAGTACCAATTGTCGTTGAAATAACCACAGGGTATAGGAATTGGTCGCTGAAAACACCCCTAGATATATTTCTCATAATTAATTAAAAATTTATTTTTTTTAATACCTCGCAAAAATATTCGTTACATTGAAGATAACGAAATCATTGTAATTAAAATTGATGAAAACGTGATTGAAACGGAATTTTAAGTAGAAGTCATGGAAAATAGCAATTGTCGCTGTAGCAACCACGGAGTATAGGAAATGGTCGCTGAAAGCACCCCTGGATATATTTCTGCGAATTAATTAAAAATGCATTTTTTACTTCTTAGCATAAGTATACTTTACAATTAGCTAAAGTGAATGATTGTTGTTATCAATCTAAACAAAAAGTAACTCCAGCAATCACTTTTCACAGAAAAGTAAAATCTTAAACCAAAAGTATGTGTTACTAATCAAGTAAGTGTTTAATCATTAGAAACAAAAGGTTTCCCAGGTTTCTGCATGGTTTTGAATGTCATTAAGAACCTTAAAAAAGCCTAATTAGCCATAAAGTAATGATTTACAACTCTGAGAATCCTAAAGTATCTTAGGTATGTCGAGGATGAAAAACGTAACTATTTGATAAGTAATCCAAGTTCAGCTTCGCAAACCGACTCTTAAAGCAAAAGGGTGCCTAGGTATTTAATAATTAATCTCTTTTACAGACAGGAAGGGCCGGTAATTGATGAAAAACTTATTAAAACGGAATTTTAAATAGAAGTCGTGGAAAGTACTAGTTTTCGTTGTAGCAACCACAAGGTAAAGGAAATAATAGTTTTAATGACCTTTGAATTAATTTTTACTTGTTTTTGGAGCACTATCTTTGTATATACAAAGTTTTGTACAGTAAAGTTCAACAAAGCCTTCGCCTATTTTGGATTTTAAACTTTCGACCCAACCTTGGTTTTCATTAGAATCTTATGGAAACCAGAGTTGGGACGTCGCGTTAAAGATGTAAAGCAGAGGAAAATTTTGTTGATCTTTACTGTACGTTTGTGTAAAATATTCATTGTTAATTTTTTTATCGTTAGAGATCAGCTTCATCATGTCAATAAGACCTTTTTCGTGTTTCACACTCGTAACTTGTTATTAAGTGTTAAATTTGTTGCTCATCAAAGTTATAAAAGTATCAAGTTATTTTAATAATTTTTAACCTAACGAATGCCATATTCTTTTTATTTTATTGAAATACAAACTGTCGATTTAAAATTCAATTCATATTATATTAAAACATTTCTCGAAACGGCCGCTAGGTAGCGCTAATTATATTTCCGGCTGTGTCCGTCAAAGATGACGATCAGGGTATTGATAGATTTCGTGCGTCTCCTGATTTAATGATCGATTGGTTGTCTATTAATTGTCTCTATGAACTGTAAAAATGTACTACCTAATTTGATTCGATAATGGCTACCAAGACATTTATCCCAAAAAGTGTATTACAAAAGAGTTTAATGATGAGTGTGTCATAAAATCGAAGTGAGGTTCATGCTAAGCCAAAATTCTGGCATGTGGTAAGTATATTGTTTGTTCAGTAGATATTTCAGGTTGGGTAGATAAATAAAAAATGGCCGCATACTTGATCAAAAGTATTTAAAATATAATTATTTAGTTAGTGTAATGTATTGACACTGATACGTTTTTCAGAAACTCACGACTATCTTAGGAAACTAATAGAAAATTCAGAAAAATCACCTGTGGATCTACGGTATCCAACGATTAAACTTAAAAAAGTGAATACTGAAGAGCTCTCAAAGTTGAAACCTTCCTCAACATGTCGTCCATTTTCAGAAACTCTTCAAACAGTTTCCAAGCAAAGTGAGGGAATAATCAGTTCTGCAGCTTGTAAACAAACTCCAAAAGGTACAATTGAATTCCTGTTATTCCTTACTTTTTATAATTCGGTTCTTCAGTTTACTTCTGAGCCTCTATAAACTCAAACTTAAAAAAAAATTAAAATAACATTCTGATTACGTTATTTTTAGAAAGTCTTAAATGAAAAAAATTAACTATCGTTAGTTTATAGTTTCAGCTTATAGTGACTTGGATATATCCATAAATTCAAGCTAGTTTATAAATTTTTAAAATGCAGGGTTGAGCCTTTTTTCAATTTTTGATAATCTATGTTACAGATGCAACAGTTGATACTTGGGAAGATTCGAATCCGAATCTGAAATCGAAAAATCTACATCAGAATCAAGATTTTATCAACGGAAACGAAGCTTCAGAAAAAGTGAATACTGAAGAGCTTTCACAGTTGGAACCTTTTTCATCATGCCCTGCAATATCGGAAAAGAGTTTAGGAGATTATATTTAAAAAATTGGAGATGTGCAGATCAAATAGGTTTTTAATTCTACAGCTCTTGATTTAGAAGTATCTACAGACACTGAGAAAATTGGAAACGTTGGTTCTATTAACATAAGCGAAATTACGGATAAATCCTTAATAATATTGGATGGAGTATTGGATATTGGAATAGAATAATATTGGGATGGAATTTTTTCAAGTTTTTAAAGTTGAGCAGAATGTTTTTGAAAATATTGTTGGAGAAAATTCTGATGATGTTCCACTACAATCTTGTGATCCAGAACGTGAATTTGATGATTCAGAAAATCATCTTACCAAATTGGAAGACGATGAAGAGATAGATGAGTTATTTCAGAATCGAAGCTACATTCCACAGGATGCATATTCCGAAGACGAAGAAGATGACGAAACTCAGGAAGACAATAAAGATTCTCAGGACCTCCAGGAAAAAGGAGAAGAACAAGATTAAGGCGGACAGTTTAATGAGAATAAAAGTTTTTCTTCCTCGATTACCATTTCTGGTAAGTCTGCGATTTCAGAAGTTGGCTTTAAAGTTGAATTATCAAAAGAGTCTACAGGCAAGGGAAAAAAGCATTTCTGCTATTACTGCCATAAAATGTTTATAGAGATTGGGCGACATCTAGAAACTGTCCGAAAAGAAGAGACTCTAGTAAAACATGTCTTTCGGTTTCCAAAGAAATCAGGAGAACGCAGCAACGCATTTGCGTTTCTGCACAATTGCCATTGTGCTTAAAAAAGGAGACGGTTTATATAACCGCGACCCGGATCAGAATAAAGGGAACTTGTTGACAGTGAGGCGAGTGTAAAAGCGAAAAGATAAGGATGCTGGGGATTTCGTAAGTTGTTCCAATCGTGATCGATTCTATTCCAAATCAAATCTTCGTCACCACTACTTAAAGTGTACTGGAAAACCTTGGACGAATAGTAGGACTCTTCTACAAAAATCCAAGCGCAAACTTCAAAGAGTTCATGCGGATGCTATTAATAAGATGAGGAATCGAATAATTCCTATTTTGAAAAATGGATGTGAAGTTTCTTCGATAATTCGATATGATCGGCTGATCATATTAAATGTTAATTTACTCAGTCTTCGTCACAAATTACTTCATTTAGATGACTTTATTCGTGCTCAATTGTGTCTTCTTGGACGTTTTTTGATTGCTTTAAAGAAAATGTAAAGAAAATGTAGTAGATCTAGCATCTGCGTTCCGTGATACTTTCTTCGAGCAGGTTCTTTCTGCTGTGAATACAATTACTGAATTTGATAATGAAACTCAGACTTACAGGAAACCGTACAATACCTCAACAATTGGAACCGCATTAAGAAAATGCGGTGAAATACTAAAAGTGGAATACATCATATCAAATAAAAAAACTAAGAAGAAAAGTGTGAACGACTTTACGGTCGTGTTTGATGCGCGATTTGGAATTTGCATTAACAAAAACGTAGCACAAACAATGAAAAACAGAGGAAGAACAAAACGCGTAGAACTTCTTTCCACAGACGACATTTAGCTATTGAATTCTTTTATAATCCGGGAAAGAGACTCTGCTTAGTCTGCATTAAAAGATCAATTCTCTTTCAATTCATGGCTACGTTTGTCAGAAATGATACTGCTTCACTTAATAGTATATAATCGCAGACGAAGAGGAATGAAAGTTCTTGTTGACAAAAAAACTATGGATGCTATGTTACTATTGAAAGCTTATCGTAAAGAGGGTGGTATCACAGATAAGAATCCCTTTTTTTGCATTGCCTTGCAAGGATGAGAACGCTGTTAGGACCGTAGATGCATGCAAGCTAATAAGAAAAACTGCCGAGGTGTGTAGTGGCGAAAACCCAAACACTTTTAGAGTCACTAAACTCCGAAAACAATTGGCGACAAGATGTGCAACGATGAATTTAACGGAAACAGATGTTGGACATTTTTCGACTTAAGGCGATCTGAAGGTACCACATCATACCTGGTGTCTTAGAGATCCTTGGCTATTGTTCTGCGCTGGATCACCCAGACGATCGAACTCGAATCTCCACGGGGCGCTGTGGTTCTCAACCGGCGGCTACTGTATTACGTTACAGTAATACATTTAAATTGAATCATGAATGAACACTGTTGCGCCAGTAGGCCTAGTCCAATTGTCAATGAAACATTCTTTTTTTGATAAAGAAATTAATAACCATTTCCCACTAAACATGCAAAATTCGCCTGACATGCATTTAATGTGGATAAAAATACAAAAGCGCCCGAATAGAGTTTATAGAAAGTTCTTCTACTGAACCATGCATGCTTCTCCAGATATATTCTATCAAATAGTCATTAGTCCTCGAAACTGCCATTCTACCGATCCGCCTTCGCATATCGAGCTTTACTTTTGACCACTGCGATTCGATTTCTTGCGGGTGAATATTGTTATCAGCTGGATTTACAAAAATTTTCGAATGATTTTCGAAAAAAATCATCTTTTTTTCGAGTGCGTTTTGTGAATGCGACCTACACCACAATATCCCTTCCAACCATCGGTTATAATTTGAGTACCCGGTAAAACATGTCATTGATAACATCGTGTAAAGTATTAGCATCCCAATTCATAACTACTCTAAAAAAACACTTTTAGATTCCCCGTCACCGCCTCCCACCACCCACCTAGTTTGTATTTTTCTTCCGCGATTATACTTCTGTTTCTCGAACGCGCTTTCATCAATTTCAACCGTTTTTCTCACACCCCCAATTTTTTCTTTATTTTTCGATAACCACACTCTGAGTAGCATCCTGATATCCGATATTATAGACCGAACCGTGTCTTTAGAAAGCTTCGTCTCACGAACAATTATGTTCAATGGATAACTTAGCAACCAGAAAATTATTACATGCAGAATTTTGAATATTCTCACGTTCGCAAGAATAAAAAACATTCCCTTTCTAACACCTATTTGTTTGCGGCACTTTCTAGCCCCACAACGATAAATCACGTCCTGATTTCGACCATTAGTAGTTAAATGTACCTTCCCGCCGCATTCAGCACATTTTTTAGTTCCCGGAAGCAAATTCCACAATAATAAAAAGGTAACCACACCAACGGTTGAAATATACTTTGCAAACCTACTTGCACTTTGCAGGAACTCCATTTCAATTCGTATTAGTATTACTTGCTCCTCTAATGTTGCAAATTAAACTAATTGCCAAATGATTCAGTACTCAGGTCAAATCTCAAATTTAGATCTTGATGAATCATCCCCATACCCACTCATCCCCACTAATGGTTAGTCTTATGGGAAATTCCGTAATTGTAGATAGTTCTTAAATTTTACTGTTTAAGAATTTTCTGGAATTTATTGTATCTGAGAAGCCACTGTAATACACGTTAGATTGCAAACAATATGCTTCTTTAAAAACGTATGAAAATGGTTACAAATTTCTGTCATTAATAAACAAAAAAACCCGCATGTTTCATTGACAATTAGACTCCATACATATTTGTCAAAACAGGCTGTTTTTAAAATCTGTCTCTAAACACAATTTTTTTCGCAATTTTTCCCCCTTTCCAGCCTTGTTGTATAATTATTTATTAAATTTATTTATTTTATTTATTTATTTAAAAAATAATTATTTATTAAGAAATTTAATTTAGTAAAAATATCATAAACAAATTTCTTAAAGTAACGTGCAGTAACGTACGCTACTTTGCATTGCAGTTACCCAAAAATTGTAACACGTTAACGATTCAATTTAAATTTAAATGTATCACTGAAACGTAGTATAGAAGCCGCCAGTTGAGAACCATTTCGCCCCGTGGAGCATCAAGCTCGATCGTCTGGGTGATCCAGCACAGAACAATAGCCAAGGGTCGCTAAGACGCCAGGCATGATGTGGTACCTTCAGATCGCCTTAAGCCCATTTTTCTAACTTTATCGGTCACCACAAAGAAATTCATAAAAGTATCTATCGCTAGCCAACTGTTGCAGTTGACATCATTAGAATATCTGTCGTTTTAAATGAAGCACAAGCTGGTCCTTCAACCCATAATGAAAATGTTGTTTCTGTTAAATCAACTGTCAACAACATCGAAATATCAGCATCACATAAAGATAGTTTCACAAGCGAAGGTACCGTCAAACGGGGCAACTTCGGTCATGTGGGGTAAATTCGGACAATCCTAAATTAATACTTTAAATGGCTGAAAACGGTTCCAAGTAGAATATGGAATCAGTTTAAGCCTTAACTGGTTCCAGTTCTTAGTTAAATCCAACTAGAGTGATTTATACGATGAATTTAGGGCTGTCCGAAAATACCCCACATGTCCGAAGTTGTCCCATTTGACGGTACGAAGAGATAATTTTTTACAGACTTATTTCTCTTACTATACAATTAAATATCATTTATTTGATAATTTTTAAATTATAAATTACAACAGTCAGGCTTCAAATTATCACAATTTTTTACTTTTCTGCTTCTTTTTTTTTAAAAAAGCCATTTTTTAAAATACTTTTTTTCAGCCTAGAGCTGCTTAAAGCTGTATTTTCTGCTTCGGATGATTTTTGAAAGTATTTTGGATAGTACTTCGTTGTAAAAGATTAGATATTCTGACCAATGCTGATTTTTTATTAAATATGTAACAATTTCAAATAACGAATGGTCAAAAATGACATTTGTTTACAATGAAGATTTATTAAACGAACAATTTAAAATAGAAAAGTACTCAAGATTTGATCATTTCAATTTCGAATAATTAAAGCGACAATAATTTTTTATCAGTTTGTACACGTTTTGCAACAAATTTATTATTAATAGTATTTTCTCTATTATCATATTTTCAACGCATTAAAATTAAAACCCAATAATGTTTAATGTATTTGAAGTCAAACCGACACAACTTAGACCGCTTTAAACTGTAAATTGTATCGTTATTAACGCTCAAATTTTAAAGCAAACAATTTTTAATGTATAATATATATATTAAAAATAATAATATAATTTCATTTAAAATTGATGTATTTATCTATTATTTCTGTGATACTTTTTGTAAAAACCCCCAGAAAAACGACGTAATTTAGTTAGTGAAGATGTTGAATCCAACGGCTGTTCTTCCGAGTGGGAAGCACCACGTAGGAAAAAAATCAAAAAGAGTTCCTGAAGGAAATGAATCCTTGAATAAGTCTAGTAAGTATATTAATAAATGTAGTATTACTACTAAAAATGAAAGCTTTGTAATCAGAACAGTTTATATCCTAAAAATCAGTTAATTCATATGTCAAATAAGAAATAAAAATAAGTGCATTTTTTCAGATTCCGGTCGCAGAAACTGTGGAAGAAAATGACCATGGTCTGAGGAAGAGGATTGTCATAAAATATTTCAGTGATAATATTGAAATGGAAAAACTTCCAAGTGCGAAAGAAATAGCGGAAATGCAGAAAAAGCATTCTTTCTTTCAAAAACGACACGGCGCATCAATAAAGACCTGGCTGAACAACCAAATTAAGAAGAAAAAGAATTAAAAAAGGAAAAATAATGTCAGCTTATTTCTTATCTGATAAAATTTAGAAGAAAAAAATATATATAAATATATATAAATATAATATTCATTTTAGACTTCGAAACATTGTTACACGTAGCGAAGTAAAACTTCCCTAGTATCATTTAATTAACGTTCACGGGTTTCAAAAAATATGTTAAATATTTTTAAGTATAGTTCTTTATAATAAACTTCCTGCTTTAATTTTTCAAAACAGATTTTATTGTTTCATTTCATAAATGTTTAAATAAGTCTTGCTAGTTACTAAAATGTCGAGAAATAATTAATCTACGTGATTTCGACTATTAGATAATATTGAGTTGCAAATTCGGCAAATTCAATAAGTCACTAAGGAATGTGTGAAAGATGCCACTTTAGTTAAGTATACAGATTTTATAGTGCAGTAAATGAACAGACTGTTTGATAAAAAAATTATTCTATTTCGTTTTATCTTATTTCTTATCTTAATAAATAACTTAAAAGAACTGTAAGAGACAGTATAATGTCTCCAAGATTTCAACATTACTTACTCACTGTAAGTAAATGTGAAGTCCTGACAAAAGTTGCAGATAGGATTTCATTTCGAATCAATATGAATCGTTTCAAAGTCGGTATCCGATTCAATCCGGATTAGTCAGTCGAAGTTTTCAATCCTCCTCAAGCAGTAAATCAATTCAAAGTTCAATTCGAACCACATTTTAATATTTTTCTATTCGTTCGTGCAATCAATATGAATCCGAATGAATTCACGCTTGGATTAATTTGGATTGCATGCTTGGATTAATTTTATTCAACAAATAAATGTACTTCCAACGCACATTTCAACAAACAATTCCTATACCGTTTTCTATACCTTGTGGTTATTTCAAATACCTCTGCTACTTTAAACCACTTCTCTCATTAAGAATACGTCTTAGTCACCAATTGTCGTTGTGGCAACCACGGGGTATAGGAATTGGTTGTTGAAAACGCCCCTGGATATATTTCTGCTAAATAATTAAACATGCATTTTTTTGTTACTTCTCATAAGTACTCGTTAAAATTAGCTAAACTGAATGATTTTTGTTATCAATCTAAACAGAAAATGATTCTAGCAATCACTTTTCACCGAAAAGCAAAATCTTAAACCAAAAGTACTTACTAATCAGTTAAGTTGTCAACCATTAGAAACAAAGGTTTCCCAGGCTCTGTGATGCTTTTGTATGTCATTATTAATCGTTTTTGTTTTCAGAAAAAGCGAAGAATTGATAAAAAAGTGATTAAAACGGAATTTTATTTCGAAGTCGTGGAAAGTATAAATTGTTGTTGAAACAACTACATAGTATAGGAATTGGTCTCTGAAATAACCCCTGGCTATATTTCTGTCAATAATTTAAAATAATTTTTTTGCTACTTAAGGGTGTTGAGCCCGTGCCAAGAAAATGGCGGAAATTGTGGAAAGGCCGTAATTTCCAACTGCTTTTACGCCAAAGGGATTCAGGTCTAAAAAATAGACTTCTGAATTTGCGTGAAGATCGTAAGAAACTCTGAGATTGCAAAGGAGGTGGAAAAACGCGTTTTTTTCGAAAAAAAGAAAATCTTGACCGATATTCGAGATGAAAAATGTGTAAATTAACACGGGCGAGAGCATGCCAGTGAAAGTGGTGCGAGCAAGAGGGGAAGACTTGCAGCTGTTGTCCGTAAGGTGCGGACATCTCCCGGCAGAAGTTGTCAGCACGTAGCAATGCTTTTATTCCGCGAATTACAAATGTGAATAAGAAATAAATATCAAAAAGTGATATTTATTTACGTAGAAGTGTAATTGCTTTAAAGATATTTATATGCGACTATAATAAATATAATTATCAATAGCTGATGCCTCTTAACTCGCTTTCTATCAGCGTTTTGCGCCTGGAGATCAACCTATATAACATGTTATCGACTGTTACAGAACATTTGAACAGGTAAATAGTCTTTTTATTTTAATTTAATTTAATAAAAAAATATAATATAATTATATAATAATATAATAAAGTAATATAATATAATATAATAATAACATATATTTCTTTTTATTTTAATTAATTTTTTTTTTATACTGGTTAACAAAATGTGACCTATGTGCTCATGGAATGAGATATGTTATTTTCAAAGTAATTTTTTTTGCTGAATCCGAATCTGGCCTCCATTTCTCTGCAGCACGTCAGGTTTTCGAGATTTATTGAATCAAAATTTTCTTTGAAAAATTAAAAATCAGGAGATAGAATGTTGTAAAAAATTTTTCAATGCCGAAGAAACTTAAAAAAAATTAGGTCTATCACCGTTCGAAAGATACATGGCAGAGAAGTTGTCTCTTTCTACGGAGTTGCCAATTTGCTCTTGTTGGAAAATGATGATAAATTGCTGCGTGTGATCAGAAATTTTTCCTCTTGCATGCTCGACGATGTTGAGCATTTGGTTCATCAGTCATGAAATTCCAACAGTAGTCTGTTAAAGCGTTCACACTCCACTTACCTTAGTACCTCTTCTCGATTGTAGCGATATCTTGATGAAATCTTTCACCATGTTCATCACTAACTGCTCCCATATTTTCTG
>JBAGKK010015667.1:0-11768 GCA_037177015.1 Euceroptres primus
GGACATCTCACATAATTCTACCGACTCAGGGATCTCGACAGATCCCATATATTTGGTAAGTCTTGTCTAAATGCAAACCTCATCATTAATTAGGTGGCCCTCAGTGACGGGTATATTGGAGGTTTGGACTTAGAAAAATTTTGGAGCCATGCATACATTTTCCATAACGTTCACCCGTAAGGTGAAAGTGTTGGTTTGTTATTTATTAAGATGAGGCGAAATATCGATAAATTAATACTGTGATCACTGTGAAATACAATTTTCCAAGTCGTGGTTCAAGACCTTCGTCTGGATAAAACTGTAATGTTTCAGAAAAGAATAATTACTGTTAAATAACTGATACAATCCATGTTACTTCATTGGTATTGTATAAATGAATGTTTTATCTGCAATTTGGTTACTTCGTATAACTTTTTATTTTTCTGTAAAACTTTTAAATCATACTTTGCAAAAATTACTACGATTTGTAGATTAGGGGACGTTTGTTTACCTCGTATTTACCTTGTATCTTTTTAATCCGAACTCAAATCCTTTAAATTGCTGTGGATTTGACGTTTTCGCGAATGTCCATCGAATCCGCTCATTTTTTTACTACTAAACATCGCGATTATACGATTTCTGAAAATAAGTTCCACGCGAACGAGTGATTTCATTTGCGAAAAGTTTTCCGTCGCTCAATTTTAAGATTTTTAAAACAGACTTCTGCCGCATTGACTTGCGGACAGCAACCGATCTACCTACTCGGTAAAGGCGGCAAATTCAAACCTTCCTGATTTCTTCTTATCAAATACTTGTCCCACAAGTATTATTATTATTTGTTATGATTAATACAATTATAAGTATCAATCAATATTAACGACTTGATATCATGTTCAGCAGTAGTTGACTGAAAATGAGGATATTAAAAAAATTCTTAAACATTTTTTTGTTAAGAAAGTAGTGACAGACGGTAACACATTCATTTTTGTTACCGACTAAAACTATCTATTTACGCGGGATTTTCGTAAAATTCAAATTTCTTCACTAAGATTCATTAGACATAAAAAATCCAGTGCTGTAACGGAAATGAGTTATAACAATTGAAGTAGAGATTAGAATGATTTTTCACATTTTCAAATGAAAATGTGAAAAATTTTAGTATGGAAATTATGGTTCATAATTACCTCCATCTCTTCTTTGCCATCGAACGTCATTATTGTTCCTCTTCGAAAACCTTCTTTGAAATTTTTAACCAAAGGAGTATATGTATTATTCTTACAACGATTGAAATAAAGTTGTTTTAGTAACATGTACATGTACTTCATGATTGTACGCTACTTCTATGAAACGCTGCGTGAATATATATTTTCGAAAGAAAATCATCCGCTCTATATCATTTTGAAATTGACTCGGAAATCGTTTTAAGATATACCTTAACATATAATCTTTGTGTAGTTTATGACATCACAGCGCAGTATTACCAAAAAATATCCAGATTCCCCCAAAAATCATTTCAAATGAAAATTTTGGAAGGTGAGGAAAAAGCGTTCGCCCCGAAAAGCGTTTGCCCTTAAAAATGTTCGCCTCATGGGAAAACTAACAAAAAATGATCAAATTTCCCGCATGCGCTCAAGTAAGACTACCTTTGCGGGACAAAGATTCACTGTAGGTTTCTTTTAAAAAAAACAAGAAAAAATTCACAAAAAAAAGCAAGAAAAAAATTTATACTCCCCATGATCCATTTCTTAAGTAAATGGTACTGGGAAACCCCGATGGGCAAAATAGAGGCATTAATAGTTATATGCATATAACCAAGCCTACTGTAAAATCTAATTATTCCTCTATTTTGCCCGTCGGGGTTTCCCAGGACCATTTACTTAAGAAATGGATCATGGGGATTATACATTTTTTTCTTGCTTTTTTTGTGCATTTTTTATTGTTTTTTTTATTTAAAGAAACCTACAGCGAATCTTTGTCCCGCAAAGGTAGTCTCACTTGAGCGCATGCGGGAGATTTGATTCTTTTTTGTTAGTTTTCCTATGGGGCAAACATTTTTAAGGGCGAACGCTTTTTTCTCACCTTCCCAAATTTCCATTTGGAATGTTTTTTTTTGGGGGGGGGGATCTGGATATTTTTTGGTAATACTACGCTGTGATGTCATAAATTACACATAGATTCTATGTTAAGACATATCTTTAAAGCATTTCCGGGTCGATTTCAATATGATATAGATATTATTTTCATAATCAGTTCCAGACACTCTCCCCTACATCGCAAGGATTAAATTTTATATTACATTGATGTTAGTACCTTTAATAAATTTTATTCATGAGAAACTTGAAGATTTACATTAATTATGTATGAAAATCCTCCAAAGAATCTTTCCCAGGGTATAATTATTCCGATCTGTTTTTTCAGAGACATTACCCGTAAAAGCTGGTACGAAATTACAAAATTCTGGCGACCAAATCAAGGGTGAAGTGAATAAAGAAATTTCACAAGGTTTAAAAGCTCCTATGACAGAAACTAAAACTATTAATGACATAGAATCGAAAGAAATAGTAGAGGAAGTAGAAGAAGTCATAGAGAATACGTCTGCAGAAGATGTTTCAGGAAAAATCTCTGCAGAATCCGAAGAATCTACTGAAGAAAATGTAGAAGGTACGAGTAGTTTTTCCTTTGAATTGTAGAAAGTGTAAAAAAAAGATACAATCTAGATAAAGAAATTATTAGCGGTTTTTCCCTAATTGATACCACAAATCTACATTCATATAATAATATTTCAAAATTATATGACGTTATATGTGGAGTTCCACATGAAGTGGTCCCTTATGGTCAGAATGGAATTAAGCTCAGGCGCATGCACCCAAGTTAATTCCCGATATTGTAAGTCCAAAACCAACCCTATAGATTAAAAAACGGCCAGTCGGGGCACTTTTGAATTCAGAAATTCATAAAACCTCATTTCAAGAAAATCGCATTTGATGTTGGCGAGCATTATAAACGAATTTGTTAATTCTTTTCTTCAAACAAAAAATGCACCTACTTCCAGTTGCTAACGGGATATGATTATAGTACCGATCGATTCAGCAGGGGTCATATTATCTCCCCCAACTCAAATCCGAAATCCGGCTATAGGCTGACGCGAATATCTCCAAAACTAGAAAAGGCCATAAGGGCCCTTTTTATATGAAATTCTACATATTATATTAAAATATTTCTTAAAAGCAGGTAAAGATCAAACAGTGGACAATGCAACAAGTGAAGAAATTTCAACAAAGGAAACTAAAAGCAACAATAAAGACAGTGCCATTTCTGCAGAAACTGAATATGAAAGTGACGAATTTGATACAGATGGTAATCACAATAAATCTTTAATTGTTTCAAGTTCAATTTTCAAAAATAAGATACAAAATTAAAAATTAGCTTTGAACGGTGGCGCTCCAAAAGGCATAAGCGCCATTTTGACGACTTTCCAGGAGAGACAAAAAACGTTCTCATAAATCGAATTTTCAATTTAGGAAAAAAGAATTTGCTCCCGAGATACATCAGTGCTGAATTGAAGCGTGAAAAGTTTTATTGAAAAATTCTATTAGTTTCCGAGAAAATTGAGGGAGAATACCTTTTTTCACTCGAGGCGTACGTTTTCTTAACTTTGGCCGATGACTAAAAATCCAATTTTCAATTTAGAAAAAAAAAAATAATTTTTCTCGAGATATTGCAGTATTGAATTGAGGCGTGAAAAGATTGAGTTCTGAGAATATGGGGGGGGGGATTTTTTTCTCGAGGCGTTTGATTTCTCAATTTTAGACGGAGATATATAACTTCTAATTTTTAATTCAAAGACGCAAAAGGAAAATAAATTTTGAGCTACGGAGTTGCAACAATTTCCACAATATTGCAAAAAGTTGAAAAAATGCCAAAAAAATTTAGAAATGAAAAGTTGAAATATCCCTTATGTCATAATGTGTATTACGATTTATCTGACTTTTTGAGCCAATAATATCATTTTCGACAAAATAGCGTTTGTGTCCTTTTGGAACGCCACCCATCAGTTGATCACCCGGGAAAAAAGAATCGATTAAACGAGTGTCTTCTTGAATCGGTTTCTTTAAGGATGCGGATTGGGGAATTTCCCGTGTGTAATTTTACTGCATAAGTGTGGTATTTTCAGGTATGATCCTCTACTAAATTGTTTAATTTGCTTTTTCTAACGTAAAATTGCTCTTTAAAATATGTTAACACGCAACCAGAAGTAAATGGATGGGTAACACAATAAAATATTTAAAAACTTAGTCTTTGTAGAAAATAATTGACCTTATTTTACGAAATAATTTTATATTTCATACTATCATGCCTGCTTTCATTAAAAGAACTTCTGCCTAGAACACTTTTTCCAAAAGCTAGAATTAATTATCACTTTTTTAAATTTAGATAATTGCCTTTAATTGTTCAATTTATTAGAAATTATTTTCTATATAATTATAATTTTACATAAGTAGACAGAAGAAGACATTAAAATTCATTCAGTGTACAGTATTATTTGATATTAATTTGAGACAAAGTCACACCTACTGAATTTCCTGCCATATGCGTTCAAAATAAAAACATACGTGTACGCACTGTAAACAGTAGGGTTGGCCATAAACATATATTTTTGTATCTCAAAACGACCTAGTGTGGAAAAGTTGTCTTTGGGAAAGACAAATCGAGACAAAAAAAAATTGAAATTGCGCATCAAGGTCAAAGGTTTGTATTATTGACCAATTTTTAGAAAAATTTCCCATGAGCCACAAAATTATGGCCAATTTTTTTTAGGTACGGTTTTTGCTAATAAAAAAATAGATATCAAAATAACAATTTAAAAACAATTGTGTGAACGTCAGAGAGAAACTGAGAGAAACAGAGAGAAACTCAAGCCTTTGGGACTGGCAGCTATTCATCTAGTGGCGCTCTCAGTCGGTTGTCTTGTGGGGAATTCTTTTTCAAATCAGCCACCCCTCTGCCCATTTTTCTTTTGAGAGAAAAATTTTTTAGCGCACACTCAAAAATTCGTTATGAAGTGTACTTTCTGATGCCGCCTGGTGTTTTGTACAAAAATCAATCCTAACCTTAAAATGGATGCCTCAATCGTGGCATGCTACAAAAAATGTAGTTTTTTCGTCAAAATTGCTCGAAAAAATATAACTCTTCAAATAACTTTGACCATTTTACTGTTAAAGGGGTTTCTGGGGTCGCAAATTACGAATTTTCTATTAGCTTTTAAAAATTTCCAGATGGCAAATCCAAGATGGCCGCTGAAAAATGTAAAAATCATTTTATGACATAAAAGTACGAGTTGGGTATGCAATAAAGGGCTTTTGGGGCCACTGATTATGAATTTTCTATTATTTTTTCAAAATTCCAAGATGGCGCACCCAAGATGGCGGCTGAAAAGTGTAAAAATCATTTTATTTCATAAAAGTACGAGTTGGGTATGCAATAAAGGGTTTTAGGGGTCTCTGATTACGAATTTTCTATAAGTTTTTAAAAATTTCCAGATGGCGAATCCAAGATGGCCGCTGAAAAGTGTAAGAATTATTTTATGTCATAAAAGTACGAGTTGGGTATGCAACAAAGGGTTTTCTTGGAGTCGCTGATTTCGGATTCAAGAAGCCATACATTTTGTAGTGCTACTAAAAATATCCAGAAGATATAGCATTGATTTATTTGTTTATGTGCCGTCGGCATTAGCGTTACCCAATGTGCACCACGAGGAGGTTGCGCAATCGGTCTTGCACATCACTTGGCCCTGAAAAGGGCCGGTTTATATATTTGCAGTTTCTTATTTGATTATTTTTACTTGTCTTCGTATATTGAACATTTTATTCCATCGTTTTCCTTTGAGTACCTTTTCATGTATGCATTTTTCCAGCAATCAACGGTAAATCCATGATACTTAGAAAATTCAGGTACAGCATGGGCATTTTCGAATCTTCTGTTCAATTTTCTTCTTATTTTATCGTGGCATTTCTTATCAAAGTAAAACACATTGATGTTTTTAAAATGTCTTTCACCCCACTTAAAAAGTGTTTCAGATGTTAGTATTGAATCATTTGGCTTTGCAGTAAGACTTGTTCTGTAAGCTTCTCTTTTAAAATTTGCACCAAGTCCATCGTACGCACTCTTAACATGAGCGGTTGTAAAATAATGCCACTTAGCTTCAATATTAAAATCTTTGTTATGAAGAACCAAATTCGCAATGTGGAATCTATTTTTGAAATGTTGCTTAGCTGCATTAGTTACATAAATAATTTTTTTTTCACATTTTTTCACATTTTTTCACATTTTTCTGTTTTTCTGGTATTAACAATCTTTGAACACTGTACACAGCAGCAGTATCATGTTTTAAACTATTTGATAAAAAAACATTACTTCTATGTTTCAACTCTCTGCCTTCTTTATAATAATCAATAACAGGAAAAACTGTGCACTGATCATTATTAAAATGAAATGCTTGCGCAGCATCTTGACAAGCATAATAGTATAGTTTTCTGCAAAATCAAACATAACTAAAACTTCACCTTCATTAAGATTCTGTTTCTTTTCTTTAACGAAAAATGATTACTGTTTTGATATAAATGAACGAGGTTTAAGTATTTTCAATTTACTATCAAGTTCTGTTAAAAAGTCATCTAATGTTACTATATTCGTTAAAAACGTTGAGTGGCATTATTTTACAACCGCTCATGGTAAGAGTGCGTACAACGGTCTTGGTGCAAATTTTAAAAGAGAAGCTTACAAAGCAAGTCTTACTGCAAAGACAAATGATTCAATACTAACGTCTGAAGCCCTTTTTAAGTAGGGTGAAAAACATTTCAAAAACATCAATGTGTTTTACTTTGATAAGAAATAGCACGATAAATAAGAAGAAAATTAAACAGAAGATTTGAAAATGCCCATGCTGTACCTGAATTTTCTAAGTATCATGGATTTACCGTTGATTGCTGGAAAAATGTATACATGAAAAGGTATTCAAAGGAAAACGATGGAATAAAATGATCAATGTACGAAGACAAGTAACAATAATCAAATAAGATACTACAAATATATAAACCGGCCCTTTTCAGGGCCAAGTGATGTGCAAGATCGATCGCGCAACCTCCTCGTGATGCACATTTGGTAACGCTAATGCCGACTACACATAAATCAATGCTGTATCTTCTGGATATTTTTGGTAGCACTACAAAATGTATGGCATCTTGAATCCGAAATCAGCGACTCCGAAAACCCTTTGTTGCATATCCAAGTCGTACTTTTATGACGTAAAATAATTTTTCACTTTTCAGCGGCCATCTTGGATTCACCATCTTGGAATTTTAAAAAACCTATAGAAAATTCCTAATCAGCGACCCCTAAAACCTTTTATTGCATACCCAACTCGTACTTTTATGAAATAAAATGATTTTTACACTTTTCAGCGGCCATATTGGATTCGCCATCTTGGAATTTTGAAAAAATAATAGAAAATTCGTAATCAGCGACCCCGAAAACCCTTTATTGCATACCCAACTCGTACTTTTATGACATAAAATTATTTTTACACTTTTCAGCAGCCATCTTGGATTTGCCATCTTGGAATTTGAAAAAAACTAATAGAAAATTCGTAATCAGCGACCCCAAATTTGAGATTAGGATTGATTTTTGGTATAAAACACCAGAAAGCATCAGAAAGTACACTTCATAACGAAATTTTTTGTTGTGCGCTAAAAAATTTTTCTCTGAAAAGAAAAATTGGCGGGAGGGGGGTGGCTGATTTAAAAAAGAATTCCCCATATATATATGTATATGTATAATCAGCTTGTGACGTCATGGACATATATGAACCAGATGGTTCTTCGAGAATTTGCTTAGATCCGAAAAATTTAAATGAATGTCTGATGAAAGAACATTTAAACTTCCTACTTTTAAAAAAATAACAGCTAAAATGTCGAGTGCAAAAATGTTCACAGTATTACATGCAAGTAAAGCATTTCACCAGGTTAAATTAAATGAAGAAAGCTTGAAAATGACTACTTTCCAGACACTGGTTGGAAGGTATCTTTACTTGAGGATGTCATATGGGATAAAAACTGCCCTAGAAATTTTTCATACAAAATTTACTGAAATTTTAAAGAAATTCCTAATTTTATTTATATCTTATATGATTTTATCATATAAGAAAATTACCAGGCTAAACGTGACGAGATTTTAAAAAAAGTTTTACAAAAAGTAAGAGAATATAACATAAAGCTAAACAAAGACAAATGTAAGATAGCAGTAACCAGAATAAAGTTTTCAGGACATACTTTTACTGATAAGGGTATTGAAATAGATCAAGAAAAAGTTGATGCAATTTTTAAAATGGATAGACCTGATGGTGTGAATGGGATGGAAAAATTCTTAGGAATTGTTAATTATATTTCGAAATTTGTGAACATGGCGAGTAGTTTAACAGCTCCATTAAGAGATATGATAAAGGAGGGTAATAAATTCAAGTGGACTGAAGATAGGATAAAAGCCTTTGAAGAAGTAAAAACTACGTTGACGAAAACTCCAATCTTTCAGTATTATGACCCTAATACGGATTGTAAATTAAGCGTCGATGCGAGTAGTACGGGTGTGGGAGCTGTTTTGTTGCAAAACGAGCTATCAGTAGCGTATGCGTCAAAAGCGTCGACTGATACACAAAAAGCATGAGCTCAAATTGAGAAAGAGTCACATCTCCAATGCGCTTTCGAGAGCTTATGACAAAACTATACCCGAGGATGATAAAGCTTTGAAAACAAGTATAATGTTAATTGAGTATAAAGATTATATGAGCGAGAACAGAATAAAACAGTTTTTAGATGAGACTGCGAGGGATAACGAATTGCAGGTTGTGTTAGGATTACTGAAAAAGGTATGGCCTGTCGAGAAAAACGAGGTACCTGACACTGCCAAACTGTATCATACTTTTAACTGTGATTCAAGCGAAAACGACGGATTGTTATTAAAAAATTATCGAGTTGTAGTTCCGTGTAGCTTAAGGAAAGAAATGTTAAATAGGTTTCACTAAAGTCATTTAGAAATGGATAAAACTAAGAATAAAGCACGAGAAACTATTTTTTGGCCAGGAATTAATAAACAGATAGAAGAAATGATTTCAAATTGTGAAACCTCGAAGTAACGGAATGGTCGAAAGACATATTCAAACGGTTAAGCGTATGTTGAAAAAAGCAGAATTTAATAATAAAGATCCATATTTGGTTTTATTGGAATACAGAAACACACCGATTTCATTAGAAATCGGATCACCAAATAAGCTAATGTTGGGTAGAAATCTAAATGGATATTTACCAACGTTTCATTTAAATTAACAAACTTCGAATGCAAATGATTACGATATGATCAGAGAGAAATTGCAGAATAGACAAAATATACAAAAAATTTATTTCGATCAACAAACAAGAATGCTTCCAGATGAGAATAATCGAGTACTGAAAGACCGGGAATAATTGTTAACAGACCAGAGAAGCCTAGGTCTTGCGATATCTTAACAGAGTCTGGAAGAATTCTTAATCACAATAGAAAACACATTATACGCGATTCAAATAACAGACAGTTCTAGATTGTAAGACAAGAATACGACGGTAATGATTCTATCAGAGATAACAATGCCAGAAATGATCTAGATGTACGCACAGAGAATGATCAGCGAGAAGAAAGAGCTTTAGAGTATAGAAATACTCAAGACGAGGGTAGAAACGAAGTACTGCGTAGAAGCAATAGGCAATCCAAAAAACCGAGCTACTTAAAAGATTATGTTCAGGATTAATTTTGTTTCGTTAAAAAGAAAGATGTGATATGGTCTTGAGTTTATGGTGATGCGCACTAGATATAGGCAATATGGTGTAGACTCTCGTCACGTTGACTACTTGTAACATATTATTTATTCTATAATAAATCTCATATTATTATACATAATATATTTGTTAATTATTAATAAAAATGACAGCCGGGTCTCAATGGTCACCATACAATCTCAGGTCTGATTTTACAAACAAAAAGTCGCCAAAATATACCACAAACATGGTTGTCCTTTGATTTTCTGCTTCAATTACAAAAGTAGATACTGTTTTTGTTTCCCACGTTTCAGAATATGATTATCAACACAATTAATAAATTTAATAAATAAATTTAGAATTGGATGTTGTATTCATCCAAATTTTATGTTTGTGAGTTGTGGTCTTTATTTTAATGAATCTTTGTCCTAATATGAATCTGCCAAATTTTGGATTACCTGTCAAAACACAATATACCCATCGCTACAATTTCAAGTCTAATTTTTGCCTTTTAATCTTCTTGAAATATCAAAGTGAAATAATTCCTGCAATATTTAAATTTCAAAAGAATATCAATTTTAATTGAAAAAATTAGAAAATTATTGTTGAAAAAGGTCTAGCACTTTCACTTTTTATAACATTGCTTGCAATTTGTTTCTTAAATTCAAGGTAATTAAATTTATAAGCCTAATTTTTAAACTTAATTTCGTTTGTAGATATTTATTCATTTAATGCAAAATGTTTGTAGAAGGGCAAATTTACAGATTTGTTTCTTTTCTATTCTTCAAGAATGACTTGCAATTATTATAAAACATCTTAAATCTATTTACAGGGACACTCACAGAGCACAAATAATTTGCATAATGATTAAATTAATTGTTATCAACAAATGAAGTGAATAAATTTATAACGGAATTTCTTTATGAAAGAACAAATTTTTTCTTTGCGACAAACTACTAATAATACTGACCTATACTTATAATTTATCTCTCTGGTAATAGTGGACTGAAAAAAACCTCCGAAAAAGTCAGTGGGGGTGGAGTCCATGTCATCTGATTACGTAAATTTCCATGTCGAAATGGAATTTGTCCCTAATTCAGGATATATGAAAAAATACCACCAAATATTTTTCAAAAATTCGAAAAAATGGCAGAAATGTGGGACTTCGAGTTTTTGTGCAACTTTTTTGTAATGACATATCTATGGTTCTAATTGACCGATTTAACTTTCTGGAATCTGACTTTACCTGTTGATACATTTCAAAGTGAAAGAAACTCATTTTGTTAATAAATTTTTAAAATTTAGTTCGAATTAAGTGACCAAATACTTAAAATCTCCATGAAACCATTTTCATCTACCTATTTGTTTATAACAAATTGATAAGGGCACAAATACCCAATCTCTTCAATTTTCTTTTTTGATTATGCAAAAAATTTAATTAATATGTATTTACGAGTCACCCGTTGCACGCCCCGCGAAACGGGCGATTGATACCGCCGAAATACCTCTGTATTCCGCTAGGCGGCAGACAGTCGAGTCTATCGACAAGCGAGTACGCGATTCTGTGGCATATAATTCGCCACACAGCGCAGTGCAAATCAACCCTTCATTGGTCGACCAACCGACTAGCACACCACCTCGAGCTCTCGCAAACCGGTGAGAGCTCATTTCGCTTGACGCTCGATACTACGACGGGACTCGGCATTCTGTCAAACCACACAGTCAAGCATCTTTTTTGATCCAATAAAGGGAGTACATGGTACAAAACCGACTTTTTTACTTCCCGTCATCATTCTCTTATAAACTTGCCCTTCCAAGCGTCCACTTCACCTAGTGGCGATCAAAAGCGACGAACGTCCTACCAGGTCACACCGCACAGTGGGGCGAAATGAAAAAACGATGTTCAAAATAACCTGTAGGTCCCAATTCTTAATCAATTTTCAATTA
>JBAGKK010015678.1:0-11767 GCA_037177015.1 Euceroptres primus
GAGATTCTGACAATTGTATTTCACTATATTAAAGTTAAAAAATACGCCAGAAAAGGCGAGACGGCTACGGGTTAAATTTCAATTCATAAATTCATCAGGTTTGAAGTTTACCGCCATCCATTATAGATGGCGCGCACGAAGTTAATCTACAATTTTATTTATTTTCAGAATTTTGTTAATTTTAGCACCTAAGAATGAGTATTTATTGCAAAAATAAGATACTAAAGTATTTTAATTTGTTATTTTACACGTTTAAGCTTAAAAAGCGCTGTGATATTAAATTAATCACAAATTGGAAAATTTCGTTCTCGAAGTTTAAATGTTCGGTTGGTAGACCTATCAGGAACAGTTTTGCCTTTCTTCCTGAAATCAAAATCTTTGGATGGCGAATTCCGGGATTTCAGGCCGAAAATGCAATTCACCGATTTTTATCTACATTCGACTGGATTTTGATGTCACAATTGCTATCAATCCAAATACGATAAAAATGTCCAAAAATTGAAGTGGAATTTTGTTAATATTTTACATTCCAAAACCGAGGAAAACTACTTCATTTGGTGATGGCGAAGATTTCCTGATAATCAGAAAAAAAGCTATAGTTAATCGAATTACTTTAGATTATTTTTGTTTCAGGATTTTTTAATCGAACTTCGATTTTCAAAACTTAATCATAAACAATTTCTTAATTTATTTCAAGGAATTTTCTCTGTATTAATTTTTTAAAAATTAACAAGCAATTAATGTTTAATTAAATGATTTTCAATTCTCGCTATTTTTATTTTTACAAGTTCAGAACCTTTTTATTCGGGATAAAAAAATCTTTTCTAAATTTTGTCAAAAAACACTTTTACAATATTATAATTAACTTTTTAGAAATAAAACTTTCATTTCATTATAATTTTAGAAGACAAAAAATAGTCGTTCAAGGAATTCAACGGTCTTACTAATTTTATTACAATTTTCTGATATTAAAGTGTTTAAATATTTAAATGGATTTACAACCTACCATAACACCAATGATGAAAGATGTCAAAATAATTTGTAGAAAGTTTGAGTCTACTTAAAACTTATTTCCAGAAAATAAATATCACGAAAATTTAAAAAGTATATTAAAACTTTTCTTCCGTTCACTTGCGAAAATTTAACACTGAAATTCATTAAATAAAACCGACGTTTTTCAAATAGTTCTTACTTTCTGTCTCAAAATTATCCAAAAGACCAAAATTCGCAAAGTACGAGGGTAAAAAAGTACGAAAAAAAAAGCAATTTCAATGCATCACCTTCTGTATTTAAATAGTTGTCTGTGGCGTTTCATCTGATGCATTTCACAATTTACAATTTTCTAAGGCTCGAATAAAGTTAGACATTCCACTGTCTAAATTTCGTGTGTAGCCATGAAATAAAAAAAGTCTCCAAGTTCGCGCATAATACGAAATAGGTGTTACATTTAATCAGTGACAATCTAACAAAAAGGAATACTAAGACCGCAGAGTTTTTCACCAATTTCTCCAATTTCCAAGTTAATTTTTTTGACTGGAAGACATTATTAAACACGTTTATTGTTAAATTAAAATTTATTATTGCCGCAATTATTCAATTAAAACGAGTTTTAAGGTCTTATCACTCTTTTTTGCCAAATTTCCACGCAAACACAATCACAAGATACTAAATACCGACTTCGTTAGAACCGTTAAGGACCAATAAGTTTTCGAAAAATCGTAGAATTATTATGTACACAAAAGGAATTTATTTAACCCTACGTATTATGTATTACCAATACGAAAGCAATAATCTCTATCGAGCTCGATACTTCACGCAACCCTTATAAACATTTCGGCAATTTTTAGTTTTTGCATTAACGTATTTTTTTTCATGTAAAAAGTACATTGCCTGCTTAATTCACTATCGTATCGTAGTTTCTTAAGAAGATAGGTATAGACAAAATTAAAATAATCTTATCGTTAAAATAGGATCAATGCTACACGTGTAGACGCCATCTAGCAGACTCGCTTTCAGTTTTAACTTTTAACTGTACAAAACCAGGAGTTGAGTTGACATTGAACAAATCTCGAATAAATTCGACTATTTTCTACAATTGACGTAAAAAGCCTTGAATAACTTTGAAAGCGGTTTAGGAATTGAAGTGATAGCGCGTGGCAAAATTATAATCTGTACAAAAGGTCAAGCAAAAGGGCGAAAGATTTTACCGAGTGTATAAATTTATACAGATCCGTCTAGCTAATCGACCTTAGGCCAACACGAAATGAAAAAAAAAAAAAAAGAAATCTACTCCTGGTACTCTTGCAGATCTTGACTGAAATTGTTCTGCGACGACCTTTGTTGTACATTCGGTTGAAAACGATGGGACTTCATGGAATGATGAGTTGGCGATTTATGAGATTTGTTGAAGGACATGGAACCTGCAAATAAAACCAAAAAAATTAGAATCTCCTACATACATACACATCCAAAACTTTATCTTCAGACCCATCATTTCAAAAATGATTTTTAAAATTTAATTTCCAAAAAAAATTTCTACAGTTTAACTCAAAAATTCGATTCGACACTTTTATGTCTTCTTTAAATCATTGCAAAATTAATTTTAAACTGAACTCAATGAGGATTGGTTAAATCGTGGGAAGGATAAAAAAATAAAAGGGGATCATAAGGGGTACAGATTTGAAAATGGAAAGCGAATAATACAGCCACCAACTGAAGAATGATTAGGAATAAAATAAACAATGGATGCATAAGAGTCATTGGGAAAATATCAAGTATTCATTTGTGATATCCAATCTTAGAAAAATCGTTTCTAAGATAAGATAATGGGCGAGGTGTGAATACGTAGACACTTGGAAGAATTAGGAAACTCACCGGTTACAATGCAAATTGCATTGCGGTCGTGATTAAGGATTTCCATTAATAGGGTTGGTGCCTTGCGTTCCCTCTGCCACCACCCCTCTGCTTTCCGCCGAAGCCTGAGCCTCCTGAAACACACCCCCAACTCTGTTAGTTCAACAATTTGAACCCCACCCATGTGCTTACTGTACTCTTACTTTAATCTAAGACTAATAGAAAAAGTAGAAAAAAATAAATAAAAAAAAATAAACGACGATCACTGAACAAAGTTTCGTCTGTGAGAAAACGTAAGTACAAAAAAAACATTTCTACTGTAAGCAAGTGCTGTTCACAGGAACCAGAAATGGTACACTGTCGATTACAGAAAATTTATTTAGAGGCTACAGGCTAAGGTAGTAAGCTGTAGGCTGCATTCCGAGACTTGGCCCATCTTCGTTTTTTCATTTGTCAACGAATTTGAGAGTATCCTCAAAAGTTGGGGGAAAGGATGTTGATTTAGACGTGCAGGATTGTACATATGTATGCGTTGTTAGTATCAATGAAAGAGATGGGTAAAAAAAGCAGTTATGATTAAGAGGCTGGATCGGAAAATGAAACGTTTGTAATTTTAAATTGTAATTTATGGCTAAATTAGCAAATATTCAAGTACTGACTTTAAGCGATTCGTCACTAGAAATTACAATTTAAAAATAAAACGTTTCAGTTCTCCACAGACCCACCATTAAACAAGAACTTCCAAGACAGTCCTTCAATCGTGTTACATTAAAGAAACACTTTTATCATTAAAGAAACTCGAAACAAATAGATAAAGTTTTAATACCTTCATTTTAAAGGATTTAAAAACTTCTTATAATATAAATATGAGATTATTTAACTATTCAAGTGTCTATAAAATTAAGGAAAAAATTTTGTCAAGTTATGAATTTATATTAATAAAAAAATTTAAAAATATAACAAACTATACCTTTATTGAGGAAGCCTTTGGATTCCTAGAGACATCCAACAGTGTTTACTAATATTAAATTTTAGTCGCGAAATTCCTGGTTGTAAATATTAAGACTTTTTCACGTATTTCTAAGTTCAGTTTTCAAAAATCCTCGGAAACTTTTTAAAAATCTTTAGAAACCTTAACAGTTTTCTCAATTTCAAAACATTTGTAAAAATTTTAGATTTTTAAAGATCTTTTTCGATTTAAGAAGGTTTTACAGAAGTCCCACAAAGTTTAGAATATTTCAAGACATTTCATAGATTCACAAAATTTAAAAGAATTCTGAAAAATTTCAGGGCTTAAGATTCCAAAAGATTGTAAAAAATCTTGAGCCCAAAAAAAAAACGAAGGATTTCACCAGTTTTCAAAACATCTTACGAGATTTCAAAAGCTTACCAATCATATTTTATGGTTCCTTAAGGATTTCAAAAATATTAAGAAATTTGGAAAGACTAACAATTTTTAAGAGACTAATAATTTCGAAAGTCTTCAAAAAACAGAAAACACAGGCACAGAAAAAAATAAAAGTGGCATGTGTGGTAAACTAGACCCACCATACCTTTATGTTTTTTGGGTAGCTGAATTCGAATCTGGTGTCCGATTTGGTCCACCACGCCATGTTTTTAGGAAAATTAGCCTTTTTGGTCATTTTTTACAAAACAACATAGGGTGCGAAGCTGATGTTTTAGAAACTTCTAGTACGGCTCAAATTTAAGGTTGAACCTTGTATTTTAAGGCTATTGTATTGAAAAAATTATTTATTACCACGCCGCCCCGGTGGTAAAAAGTGCTCGCTCGTTCACCACTTTATACCACCGGGGCGGCGTGGTGAGCGAGCGGGCGGGCAGCAAAAACCTGTCTGCTCAAGATAAACGTCAAAAATAATTTTTTCAATACAAGGTTCAACTATAAGTTTGAGCCGTACTAGAAGTTTCTAGAACATCAGCTTCGCACCCTATACTGTTTTGTAAAAAATGGCCAAAAAGGCTAATTCTCCTAAAAACATGACGTGGTGGACAAAATCTGATACCAGATTCGAATTCAGTGACCCCAAAATCATAAAGGTATGGTGGTCGAGTTCACCGCACATGCCACTTTTATTGTTTTCTGTGCCTGTGTAATTTACAAGTATTTTGTGTTAAGAAAAAAGTATCTAAAAATGTATTTGAATTACAAGACTTCCAGCGACCTACGGTTTCTTTAAGATTTAAAAAAGACAGTGACTAGTATTACGGAAATTTCCGTACAACTAGCATACAACACAGTATGAGCCGAGGCTATTGTTGCGGAATTTTCCGTAACAATAGCCATCCCATTCGTGTTATATATTAGCTGTAAGGAAATTTCCGTAACAATATCCTCGGCCTTTAGAAAATATTAAGATATACGAGATTTTTAAACTATTTCAGGGAAATTTTAACTGTCAGAAAAGAAAAAGAATTCCAGAAGATATTTGGCGATTTTTTTTTCTACTTTCCAATGATTTTAGAAGATTTTAAGATTTTTTAAAACTTTTCCAAGCAAGCAAAACTTGCAACCTTGTTATTTTTTGTTAGCATTTTTAAAAGGATCTTTATATTTGAGTAAAGAAAACATGGTAATAATTAAATAATAAGAAAATAAACCCAATATATATATTTCGCTGCAAAAATCCTGTTTGATTCCCACTTCGATTTCAAATTCCTAGTCTGAAAATTTTGGAATTTAAACGTGATAACATTTTTAATCACTAAAAAAAACTTTATCGCCAGAACTTCATAAAATTCAAAATTCAAATGACCTTAACTTGTCTCTACTTTACCATTTGTTTCGAAATTTCGACCCGAACTTAATTCTTGACGAATTTCGCATGAAAAGAAAGAAGGTTAATTTTCTGTAAAAGTATTCTTTTTAATTACTAAAAAAAATCGCGAGCCACATAAATTTCTTTATAAACAGTTGTTTTAAATCTGAAAAATGTTATAAATTTTTAACTGCTTTAGAAACTATAAAACGGAGTAAACAGTGCAAAAGTCAGAGATTTTTTCTTAATTTATGTGGGGGAAAAGCTAGGATATCAAGACAACTACTAGACTTAAGGGATAATGACAAAAATTAACACAAGGAACGCTATTGCGTACCTTTACCGCGTGCACCACCGCGCCCACCTGCGTAGCCACCATCGTAATTACCACCGCCATAGCCGTAGCCGTCTGTGATTCATGGAACACATGGCACAAGAGACAATAGTCAGTAGACATATCGAGTCTCAAAAGCTTAAAATACTGGTCTACTTTAACTTTAAATGAATTTCATTAAAAAAAATTCAAACCACAAGTTCGAAAATAATATTGAAAAACTAAGTAACTACAAAGAGTTTTTAACTTTACTACAATTTTCTACAAGTGGGTGTGGTAGAGTTCGAGAAAATAGTGACGAATTATGTGGCATTCAGTTGTAAAACAGAAAGTTAAACTAAATTTGAAAAGTAAGATCTTATGAAGTACAAATCAGGAGAATAATAAATAGTATGTCTTTGTCTAATTTAAAATAGATATTTAAAAAATGATAAATATCTGTCAAAACAACATAATTCGGTACTTAGCACTAAACACTTGAATGGATATGAAATGGTTAAAACAAGATAATAATTAAAAAAAAGTTAAGTATAATTTTTAAAGATGTACGACTAAGTATGCATAATATCACCTCAAAATTTTGTGACTTCAAGAAGAAAAGGTCGTCCAAGCTTAGTCGTACACCGTTTAAAAAGATTGAATTAGTAGAGGTTCCAGTAAGAGAATGCTAAAGTTAATAACCAAGTCTCTTGTTTGCGTAAAATTCAAAAAACAGTTAATTTTGCTTAAAGTAATCCCGTAAAAGAGAATCTGAAGATATGAGAATGACAACTCGTTAAAGACCATTTGAAGTTGCCCCCCCCCCCCAAGAAATAGGTAAAATAACTTAAAGTAGGGGCCAACTTCAAATGGTCTTTACCGAGTTGTCATTCTCATGTCTCTATTTGGAAACAATATCTATAATTCGCAGCGTGGTTAAGGATCAAACTCCCAAGCGTAACGTTCAAACAAGAACTGGTTGTGGAATCAGGATATCAAGGAATGTTAATGTTCAGAATCAACAGAAGTAACGATCTTCACTTTGAATACTCGGTTCTCTCCAGTAGTAATCTTAAGAACTGATCTACCTCAAATTTCAGTCAAATATTTCTAGCTTTAGTGACACCCCGTCAACGTAAACTAGTCTAAATACGTATATTTCAACTGATTAAAGTCCTGTTTACAGATGATTTTCAGTCTAAAAGATATGGTCTTCTGAGAAAGTTATGAAAGTTACCGTAACCGGTGTAGTCGTAGCCTCCGTAGCCACCGTACCCACCACCGTAGTAATCGTAGCCACCTCCGTAGCCATCATATCCAGCTCCATAGCCGGCACCAGCACCATATCCACCTCCGAAACCAGCTCCATAACCGCCTTGCCATCCACCCTGGAATCCACCTCGTGCTCCCCTTGTGCCTCTGGCTCCTCCACGTCCGCCTCGCATCATTCCTCCGCGCATCATTCCCATGCCATCAGGCTTCGGCGTCGCTTTCTTCACATCAACTTCTTTGCCATTGATGGTCTGTTTCGGCGTCTTCAGCAGCTGATTGACAACTTGCTCAGAGTCGAATGTGATGAAGCAGAACCCTTTCCTCTGGTTCTTTGTCTTGTCGAACGGCATCTCAACCTCGACGATCTGCAAATAGGCCAATAACAAAAAAAGCTTCAATTAGTGCCTGCAAATTCTAAAGTTTGAAATTTATGCTTAAGGGCTTGAAATTTATTTTCGAAGCAGAGATCATAGCGGTTCAGTAGTTTAATTTTTTTAGGGTAAATAGAAAATTTATTTTTCGATAAAAGGGAAAATTTTTGCTTTCAAAAATACCAAATGTTAATAAATGTAACGTTTTTTATAAGATAACTGCAATTTCACAAACAAATAAAATTATATGTATTCCATCCTTGGATGTTTGACTTCATTGTCGCTTAAAGAGGAATTGAACAGAGTCGGGGAAAAAAGTCAAAGTACTGATTTCTTCAGGTTTGCAAAAGTATTTTTTATGAAATTTTTAAAAATCGAAGTGTGTAACATAATGAAGGTTCCGATCAAAAGTTTCAATTATGTAGATAAAAATTGTAGATTCTTTTTCATTCAGAATCATTATAAAATTTTTAGCTGTTTTATCACCGAAATTTATTTGCAGATTTCGAATGAAAAAATGTGTAATTTTTATCCGATTGAAGCTTTTGATGGCATATTTAATTGGAAATTAAATTTTCCGCAATTCAACTAAACAATTTTTTTTACAAATTTTTACTTTTCCATATACTTGTGGATTCGTAACATTTTCTAAAATCCCTCAAAATTCTCTACAATTAGTCGGGACGCCATACCCACTTCTGTCGGATTAGCGTTTGACATGCAATTTTATTTATGGCGTTCTCGAGATATAAGCGATTAATTCAATTTTCATTATCAATTAATCATTACATTACCGTTCAATATTTTTAAAAATTATCTTTTACATTTTTGTAGAGGAAAAGAAGAGGAATAAAAGTTCTTGTAAACACTTATTCAGTGAGATCAATAGTTTTTGCAAGAAAAGCGCTAATGGGTAAAATAATGGACAAAATTTTTTATCCTTTCTGTGCTGAGTAATAATGTCTTATTTGAAAAAAGTTTTGGTAGAATCGAAAATATGAGTTAAAACGAACAATTTTCATAATGGACGATATCTCTCTAAAGTTAATAATTTTAAAGATAGAAGAGTTTTAATTTACGAATGAAAAATGCTTTTTAATTAATCGTCCTGTTTCACGAAAGGAATTTGTTTTATTACGAAACGTTTAACACAAAAGTATTCTTTACTCACTAATGAATATATTTTCGTAGAAAGTAGATGAAAATTATTATTTATATATGACTAGGCATCACTGTTTAAAGTCTTTTTAACTTGACACAGCTTCGCAGGAAAAAGACATAGAGGAGTCAAAATTTGCATAGTGCTTCTTTTAAGCTCTCTGAAAACAGTGATATGATTTGTAATCGAAATCTATTAAAATCCGCACCTGTAGAGGTAATTAAAAGGTCTTAAATAAAATCGTATCTAACTTTGTTTCTATACATCCTACGAGGTTGGGATAAGGTTCAAATAATTTCAAAAGTGGATTGGAATTCATTTATAATAATTTTTTAAAATTTTTATTCCCTGTAGAATTTTCAATGTTAATTTTTTTAACTTTTTATTTAGATCGCCCGTCATTAGGTACAATAGGCTGGCTAATTCCTGGTGGCCTGACATGAGCACGTAGTCCAAATGCAAAGGCGCAGGCTCACATACTTTATGCTATATACTTATGGCAGCGCTGACTTTTCACAGTCAGTGAGCCTACGCCTTTGCATTTTGAACCTTCTGTGCACATGTTTGCGCTACGTGCTCATGCCAGATCGCCAGGAAGTAACCAGCCTATTGTACCTAACGACGGGCGATCTCAAAAAAAAAAAAAAATTAACATTGAAAATTCAGCGGGAATAAAAATTTTAAAAAATAAATATTATGAATGGATTCCAATCCACTTTTGAATATATTTCAACTTTAACCCAACCTCGTAGGATGTATGGAAACAAATGTTAGATGCGATTTTATTTAAGACCTTTTAATTACCTCTACAGGTGCGGATTTTAATACATTTCGATTACAAATCATAGCCCTGTTTTCAGAGAGCTTAAAAGAAGCACTATGCAAATTTTGACTCATTTATGTCTTTTTCCTGAGAAGCTGTGTCAAGTTAAAAAGACTGTTTAAACATTGATGCCTAGTCATATATAAATAATTAATTCTTTATCTACTTTATACGAAAATATATTCATTAGTGAGTAAAGAACGCTTTTGTGTTAAACGTTTCGTGACAAAACAAATTCCTTTCGAGAAACAGGACTATTAATTAAGAGGCATTTTTTGTTCGTAAATTAAAACCCTTCTATCTTTAAAATTATTAATTTTAGAGAGATATCGTCCATTATGAAAATTGTTTGTTTTAACTCATATTTTCGATTCTATCCAAACTTTTTTCAGATGAAACAATATTACTCAGCACAGAAAGGATAAAAAACTGTTCATTATTTTACTCATTAGGGCTTTTCTCGCAAAAACTATTGACCTCACCGAATAAATGTCAGGAGAACTTTTATTCCTCTTCTTTTCCTCTATAAAAATGCAGAAGAATTTTTTTAAAAATATTGAACGGTAATGTAATAATTAATTGATAATGAAAATTGAATTAATCGCTTATATCTCGAGAACGCCATGAGTGCCAGAGGGGTATCACACAGATTCGGAACCAGGAGATCAGTCTGAACAAGAATCATTAACAATATTGCATGTCAAACGCGAATCCGACAGAAGTGGGTATGGCGTCCCGACTAAATCTTGAAGATTTTGAAAAGTGTTTTAAAAATTCTCCAATATTTTCTAGGACCTTGTCAATTCTTCCAGGATCTCCTCTTTTAAGGGGGAATTGGACAGTCGGATAAAAAAGTTAGTTGATAAAAACATTTTTTTGGTGACTAAAAACCACTCTATCAGAAAAATCGTTTTTTTTTAGAACAGTACACTGGTCCCCCAGATTACCAGAGGGTTCGGGGATGGCCATCGTGAAAACCGAGGGTCTCTTAAACGTAAAAAAGTCAGGGCCGTATGAACTATTTCTACAGTAGGACCTCGTTCGTGTCGCACTCGTTCGTGCCGCAGTCGCCTTCGTGTCTTGGTCACGTGACCCCTCAAAACCTCGCTCGTGTCGTGGAAGTGACCGCAAAAATCTGCGCGCGCACCACAAGCCAGTGCTATGATTAGCAGAGATACTCGTGGTACATTAGAATCAATCGCGGTGCGTACACCTAAGTACGCCCCTGAAACGACCGGAAGTGAAGTTTGCGACACGAACGAGGTTCACGGTCCCAAGTCCGCGACACGAACGAGGTCCCACTGTATTTCATTTTTTTCACGAGTGAAAAATATTTTTTAAATTTAAGTTGAAGTTAAACGTTTACTTTAATTTTAAGTTTTAATTAGTTATTATTTATTATACATAACGTATAATGAAAACACTGAAAACGAACTGAAGCGATCTGCTCAAATTATCCTCTTAGGATTACTGCCCGCTTTATGACTACGGTACTTGCAAAACTCCGCTGAGCTCCGAGCTCAGCTTTCTCGTCCCCATAAACACCTCACCCACGACGAGAATTCCAGGAACTAGTATACCGGTGGTAAATAAAGCGGCGGAGCAGTGTATCGAAGTCTGGGCTTAACGTTTCTGTTTATAATATTTGTACTTTCTTTTCTCCTTGATAAAAAAAAAGTTTACAATGAAAAACTAGAGGAATTAGGCGCTTGGACTAATTTTTCTCCTTAACTTTTCAATTCCTCCTTAAAATCTTCAAAAACATCTCAAAATGTATTGATTATCAAAAAAGTTCGTAAGACTTTCAGAATTTACAAAATCTTTTGAATTGTGCCACAAACTTCTAAAATCTAGTTTTTTCCCCAGATTTTGAAAAATAATTGTCCAAAAGTTTAAAGAAATTTAGGAAGATTCTGAAAACGGTTGGAAATATTTTTTAAGATTATGGGAGACTTCACAGATTTTAGAAGGTTCTGAATGATCTAAAAGAATTCTGTAGATTTCTTGGAAATTCTCGAGTTCACAATATTCTAAAGGATTCTAGAACAGTCTAGTACACGGAGAAAATGCTAAAGCACTGAGTGCTTTTCTCTACACGACTGGTTCGTTTATAGAAAATTTTTTTTTTCATACACTACTGGTTAGTGTATCGACACGAGCCAGTCGTTTATCGAGAGTAACCAGTAGTTTATGCTACAC
>JBAGKK010015689.1:0-11767 GCA_037177015.1 Euceroptres primus
TACTAAAGTATAAAGTATTCTACATTAAAGTATAAAATGTTTAAGTGAAATACACATATTTGCAAAGATTCAATAATAAACATTAATTTTTGAATGTTTAATGTTAATGTTGGTTCGTATTTAAATGTTTCAAATAAAAAATCATAGAACCAAATTTTTATTGTAATGAAAGTCAAACTGCTTCATTTTGACGGCTTAAATCTTTAAAAAAAACATGATTTGAAATCGTTCTCAGCTGCAAAAAATGTTGAGTTGAAAGGCTTATTTGCATATTCTATAATTTAATCACTTCGAGACATAATCTCCAAGTTTAATATACAAAGTTTTTTAAGAGAAATGTGAAGTTTGTTTCAGGAAAAAGTTGTACTTTTTATTCAATCTACAATTATTTTACGGATTATTCGATTTCAGAAAATCTTACATACCGTTCACATTTTTTTCGACGAGTACAGATATTCTCGTAGCGACTTCCTCCCAAGCTTCTTGCTTCTTTTTCTTATCTTTGAACTCCCTTAAACTTTTATCGAATATCAGTGGATATTCTTATACCACTTGAATTAATACTAATTTAGTATCAATAATATTTAATTCACCATTATTTTCCATAATTTATTTTCACGTGCTTTACTGCAAGCGAAAGAAAACCAAAACACTGAGCGAAATCGTCGTAGTCTTTCGTTCTATTTGCCTGCATTTGTTCTTTGCATTTGTTATATTTGCCTGCATTTGTTTATTTTTGTGGACAGTACATGTTTGAAAGTGAAAAGTGATGTTTTATTTATAAAATGTCGAGTGATGCAGTAGCTCGTCTTTCGTTCTATTTTCCTGCATTTGTTCTTTGCATTTGTTATATTTGCCTGCATTTGTTTATTTTTGTGGACAGCACATATTTGAAAGTGAAAAGTAGTGTTTTATTTATAAAATGTCGAGTGATGCAGTAGCTCGGTACAACAAAGAATTTATAAAATTGGTGCAAAAGCACCGATGGATTTATGACAAGGACCTGTCGAGAAACATCACTGATCCACAAAAGAAACAAATGTGGTTCTTCATCGGCAATCACCTCTCGAAACTTGGCATTCCAATATCAGGTATGTTGGACATTATACAAAGTGATATAAAGTGCGTAAAGTTCTATACATTAACTTGATCTTTGGACGTTAAATAGGATTTTGAATTTGATTTTATTCTAATTTAAATTTCTTAAATTTTAATAAAGTGCGTAAATATTGAAGGAAATAGGGTGGTCATTGAATAAGAACCCCAGTTTTCTTTATTTACATCTGTTTAACCTTTAGATGGCCGGCAATTTAGGAGGAAAATCGACCTCAGAAAATTGGCCCAAAAGGTATCTTATATCATTGATTAATCATAGACAAAGTCTCGATCAGGAGGTGAGCCAATATATTGGCTTTCCGACCCTCTAAAGGTTAACAATAGGGTTATCATAAGGCCGGAATTCGACCGGTTCTTTTGACATTCTCATTCTGAAATAATGGCGACGGGAGAGACAGGGTTGAAGAAAAACCGGAATTTGCAGGAAATTTAAAATTTTAGGGGTGGCAACCTTATTTGTTTCTCAAAACAGAATATCCTGCCGACAAATATTTTTTTGCTTCGAAATGATTTCTTTATACAGCGAAAGAAAAAAATGCTTATGATATTTTTTATAACAAATACATGATTTCTGCCCGTAGTTGATTTTGAAACCTATTGCCAGGGAAAAATTTCTGTAAGAAGTTATTGTTACGAAAATTTCCGTAACAACAGCCTATTGTCACGGAAAAAATTATGCAAGAATAACTTATTGTTACGGAAATTTCCGTATCAATAGTTTATTGTCAATGAAAAATTCCGTGAGAATAACTTATTGTTACGGAAATTTCCGTATCAATAGTCTATTGTCACGGAAAATTTTCCGTAAGAATATCTTATTGTTGCGGAAATTTCTGTATCAATAGTCTATTGTCACGGAAAAGTTTCCGTGTGAATAACTTATTGTTACGGAAATTTCCGTAACAATAGTCTATTGTCACGGAAAAATGTCCATGGGAATAGCTTATTCCTATTGTTACGGAAATTTCCTAAGCGTTTTTACGGTGAGGGCTAATTATTGCAAAATGCGAGCTTACAGATGTATAATTTTTATTATTCATACAGTTTTAGTTTTAGCTCCGCTTAATAGGCATGAAAAAGGGCTGAAATCATGCATGTGTTATAAAAAGAATTTTTGGCGCAGATCAATATAAATTAAGTTATTAATAATTTTGACTTTTTTTTAAAATTAGTTTTTTTTCAAAATCTCGAAAAATATTGATTTTTGAAAAAAATATTATTCACAAAGTTTGTAGATCTCGTCGAAACACATATTTTTTATATTTCTACTTTTTTTCTAAACTTAATATTTTTCGAGAAAAATGACAAAAATGAATTTTCAGATTTTTTTGTTACTAAAAATTTCAAAACTTACAATACTAGCGTCTGAAAAAGTTTTAAAGAATAAACTTTTATTACTGAAAAATAGTTAAGACCACCACTAGGATGTGTGGTTTTTTTTTAGGCGTTTGAAAAGGAGTCGGCATGCGTGGTGAGAGGGGGTGTGGGCCATTTAAAATGCCCAAGACTAGGACGCGTGGTTCTTTTTCACTCTGGTTTCCCTTCAAAACACGTATAAATCTTTCGCCTTTTACTAATAATTTCCGTGGAGGGAAACAACTGATGAGTCTATAGACCAATTTTGCATTTTTCTTTTTAAATTGGTCTATAGACTCATAAGTTGTTCCCTTCCACGGAAAGCTTTAGTGAAAGGGGAAAGATTTATATGTGTTTTGAAGGGAACCCCTTAGCCAAGTATCTAGTCATTATTCTTGGGTGACCTTTTCGGAAGTATACCTAATTAAACATATATTTTGAATAAAAATATTTTAATCACTTCGTTTCAAATTAATTTCTAAATAATTAATTTTTAAAGTCTTCATTAAAACAATAATGTTTTCAGATCCGAGAGATCGGTATAAACGATTGAGAGACGCGTATGTCTGATATCACAAGGCCAATAATGAGAAATGGGTACACTACCACAACTTGGCGTTCCTGGAGCTCCACATTTATCAAAAAGTGTAAGTTGCTAAAAACGCTGTTCTCTGCTTTTGATATTGCAATCAATGGTTCCCTGTTATTTACTGTACATTTCATTGCAGGAGCCGAAAAATTAAACAGCCGCATTTGCTTTATGGTCCGTCCAATAGGAACTTTACTAATAATACACCACGGAAACAATTTTGGGCACAAAATACAAGTTCGTACTCTTTTATTTTTCTTGTTTTTTTTACCTTTTTTCAGTTGTTTAAGAACAAGCAATCGTCTTCCGTACTTTTTCATGCGCTGAATCCAAATCTGGCAGCAAAAATTCTCAATCACATCAGGATTTTAAAAAATGGGTTCAAACCCCCAAAAATCACGTTTTTGGCCAGATATGAAAATTCGTACCAGGTAATCAGACGTACTAGAGATTTCGATAAGTAATCAAATTGAACTGGAAAAAAGTAAAAAAATGCAGGCTCGTGTTATCAGTATGCAGTTTGCTGTTTTCTGCTCTAATTTCTCGTTCGTTTATATATCTTTTCCTCTATTTTTCAGGCATTCCCACATTTAAGATTTCGCACTAGATCCCTGGCAATTCTCGTTCAGTGCCGGAATCATCCAATACAGCGTATCACTTTGCATCACCTGGTGATTATTCTCAATATTCTGAGCCAATGGAAGCTTTGGGAAGTAAAGATTCAAGAGGAACACAATTCGAAATTGGCCAGCCTTCAGAAACAGCTTCTTTAGACGAAAGCACTGATGAGAGTAGATAGTCATCCATTGAATCAACAGAAATGACTTTTTATCAGATTCGTCGTCCGTCGTCCAACGTCGTATACCATTGGTCGCCCACTGATTTGACCCCTCCGTCACTTCAACTGGAAACATCATCCAATGCGAAGAAAGTCGCTATAGAGATTAAACCCACAGAATCAACATCTGAAACATTTGTATCACAAGAAGCCACTGACGTAAACCTAAATTTGCCAGCCATTGTCTTAGAACAACTTGACTACTCTCCGCGGAATTCAGCATCTACTTCTTTAGAAGAACCATCTCTAGCATCCCACGTTCAATCTCTTGAATTTGCTACAGATTCCATCATGCTGCAGGCGAATAATGGCACTGATACCTTTGAAGATGATAGATCTTCCACGCCCGTGAAGGTAGATACTCCTCAAGCTGCATCTGTAAGAAGTGACGGCAAAAGACCTTTGAAAGTACGGAAGATAACAATAAAAATGCAACAATTTATAATTGTCTCACCTATTCAAGACTCCATTTCAAGAACCATCTCCGTCAGTCCACGTGGAACCTTTGCCGCTTACAAAAACACCCATTGATTTTTCAGAAGTCTTGTCGAACTCAGAGATTCTCACCACCCCCACGAACGATGGTGCTGCTCTGTCTTCTATTACATCGAGGCAAAGAGAGCAGACGAATGTTGACAGCCGCCCTGACGGATAAAAATTATCTCGAGATTCGCAGTCTCCTTTTTCATGTTTGCGAGCACATAACGCAAGGCGCCCGGATGTACTCAACATCGCAGCAACGCTGATACCGGCCCAGAAAAAAAATGAAATCGAAGGAGAAAAAAGCCAAAAAAATTACGTGATATGGAGGAAATACTTCTTAAAACATCGAGTAGTATTTTCAATACAAGCGATAAAGAATCGGATTTGTTTTGATTGAAAAAACGATTACTGGAGGAGCGATTACAAAATGAACAGCATTCTGAAATGGAGAAAGAGAATTCCTGGCCTATTGAAAACCAGGATGGGTTTTTTAATCGTTTGAAAAGACTTTGGTTGGCACTTGAGGCTGAGCAACAGGAGGATAGTTATGTGGATATACTTGACATAATTGAACACTTTTATTGAGAACAATAACCACTTGTAAAACCAGCACTCCCAAAGGGAACTGAATGGAATTATGGGCAAGGTCCCACATTCGCCATTTTGATTCGTTCTATAAAACTTATTCGAATTATACGACACATTTTCAATAGAAAATATTTGTAAGAAAGGAAATTTTCTAAATGTATCAGAAATTCGAAAAATAGAAAATTTGTATCTACTGCAGTGGTTAACATTTTTTTTTAATATCCCTTATGTTTGCTATAAATTAAAGGTTGATACATAATAAAGTTTATTTCATCCCGGCCGTCGCGCTTCGAAGTTTATGATCCTCACGTAGGAGGAGGATCCATTCATCCATCCATCCATCCATTTATCCATCCATCCATCCATCCATCCATCCATCCATCCATCCATTCATTCATCCATCCATCCATCCATCTATCCATCCATCCATCCATCCATCCATCCATCCTCTTCCTCCTCCTTTTCCTCCTCATCCACCGAGTGCGAACTAATACATTTTCGTCATGATACACTCGCGTTATTTGGCTGGAAAATTGTTTAACTATTAAGGCGTTTAGTTTTAAATCAAATAATTATACAATCTAAGATTTCTATCAGCTTCTAGAAAATTACTCCTACTCAAAATGTGTCTAAGCATTTAAAATGGCTTCTGCTTTTAAATGGCAATATTTTAATATTATGCAAGATCTTACCAATTTAAGTACTGAATTCTTCTTCATTTTTTTTTTTTAGATAATTATATTTCGAGTGCGAAAACGTTTCCTGAATCTGCAAGAAATGTTAGGACAAATTTAGAAGTTGCTAAATTTATTTTAGTATTATGAGGACTATAAAAATGAGATCTCTTAGATTGATTCATCAGAATTAATGAAAATTGGTCATATAGTAAGTATAGACGAAAAATAAATATTAATATCAACGATTTCAAGGGCATGATTTATATCTATACTGATTGATCCATTTCAAATTTTACACAGGTTGTAAGGCATCGAAAATGAAAATTTTGTTTTTCTAGAATATTTCAGATTTTTAAATTATTCGGATTTATAATTGGACCTAAACAATTTTAAATATTTGAAATTCAAAATTAATAAATTAAAACTTAAAGAAATTCCAAAGTAAATTAAAAGATTTTTTCACGTTTTTCAGAACTCTTTCAAAATTACAGTACTTTCCTAGGTTTTACAAACCTAAGCTCAACCTGACATGAGTGCACAAGCGCATACATTTTTTGTATAAACTTTTAAATGTTTCATAATGAAACTTTAAGTCGAATGAAGCTGAATGAAACGTTTTATTCTTAAAGGGCATCATAAAGAAATATATTTTTTTTAATAGAATAATTTAGTACTTACTTTAATATAATAGCTAATCGAAATCTGGGAGACAATGGTCTTCTTAGGCTTCTTTTTTGTAGGTGAATTCCCACTATATCGTACAACTTATCGAATTGCCCTGGGGTCATTCGACACATTTTTCTAAACCTTTTTTAATCACAGTAGTAAAAGTAGGTAAACAATCCGTATCCACCGCAAACATCCCGCGCATGATCCTAAAGAAGGGGTTTGAAGGTGCTTTTTCAATAGAAACCTAAGCTGGCACGTTGCGTCGATACGTAAACGTTCTGACGTCATCGACGCGTCGTTACCAACTGTCGCAAGGTTAAACACGGTTCGACACGAACCGAGTTTAACCATATGACGGTTGGTAACAACGCGTCGATGACGTCAAAACGTTTACGTATCGACGCAACGTGCCAGCTTAGGTTTCTATTGGAGAAGCACCTTCACCCAACACAAACGCGACCGGCTCCTACGCTTGTATTCCAGATATATACAGACAAGCTGCAAGTACTGGACGGAAAGCGTCAAAAGTGTTAAACAGTCTATCATTTTTTTAAATCAATCACTCAACACACAAATCAGAAAAGCAATCAACACAGAAGCCACATAACCTTTATCAAACATATGTACGTTAGTAATGACCGATGAACACTGAAACGCCGGAACGCTGGAATGTGAATCGGCGAAAGATGCGACAGTTGGTAACAACGCGTTGGTCAGGTCAGAGCGTACGCGCATCGACGATACGTACAAATCTTAGGAAACATTGTGGAACCAGCCTGAAAAAATGTGAAGAGAGTTTTTTTCCGAAACATTTCTTGATATCACATTAAGAATCAACGTGACGCTTTGCCGGATTCTATTATTTAAATTAGAACTTTTGTTGAATTATTTTTTTAAACATTTAAATTTCGCGCCTTCATTTGTCTTATATATTTCCCGGCGAGCAAAATAACCTACTTTCCTTATTTCACCTATCTCGCCGCCCCTAGACATACGTCGGGCGATATAACCTACTCCGCTTATTTCGGCCGACGTGGCGGGCGACGTAGTCGCGTCCATTTTCTTATTTTCATAAGTCTGTATGATTTTGCAACCTAAAAATGTATAAATATGTAACCTATAGAGTATTTTTGATATTTCCAATTTAATAAAATAAAGAGTTGATCGTTTTTAGAATAAAAGTTGCAAAATTAGGTAAGAAATGGACTTTTAACTTTTAACGTAAAAAAATTTGTATTTTTAAAACAACATAGATCACAGTCAGTGAACTATTTCCCTATTGATTTTAAGGGATTTGAGAAAATTTAGGCCGAGGGTATTCTTACGGAAATTTCCGCACAACTAGCATACAACATAAAGGAGGACGGGCTATTTTTATGGCTAATTCCCTAACAATAGCATCGGCCCATAATGTGTTGCGTGATAGTTGTACGGAAATTTCCATAATACTAGACGCTGCCGAAAATGTAACGAATGTAATAGTAGTATATGAAATATTAGAAATATTCTAGGAGATTCTAAAAGGTTGTCAAAAATTCCAGAAGATTTTATGAAGGATTTTAGAAAACTCTGGATAGTTCTAAAGATTCTGGAAGTCTAGAGATTTGTAGAGTGTATTAATAAGCTTCTTGACAGGAATAAGATTTTTAGGATTTTTTAAGATTCTGGAGAATTGCAGCAGACTCATTTCGAGAATTTGATTTGTTGAAAATAAAAAAGTCGGCTATTTCATAATTATTCATAAATGTGACTTCTTATCGTTGATTTTTTTGAATCGGCAAAATATTTGCATCAGAATTTCCCTTTCGCTCGCTTTTTCGTTAACTTCAACATTTCGTTAAATGTATTTTTTGGGAATATTACAGTACATTCTCGTTCTCTACCCGCCTGACATAAAACTGGAGCAGTAACGTCACCGATTTCGACATGAAACTGGAGCAGTGACGTCACCGTTTTCTTTATAAAACTGACGCATTAACGTCCCCGTTTTCGCTATAAAACTGGAGCAGTGACGTCACGCTTTTCGCCATACGACGGGAATAGTGATGTCTTCGCCCCTCCCATTATTGCCAATGAAGAGAAACTTATATCTAACGCATGTGAAATGAAAAGGAGAGGAACAAGGTTGAAAATGAGACTGGGTTTTTTACATTTTTAAAAAATTATTTATATTTTTATTCTTCACTATCTCACATTACAGTTGTGGGTAATAAGGATCAGATGGCAAAGAACTAATTTTTTTCATAGAGTGTGAAAATTGCTCACTATAGAGAGCGAAAAATTTGCGAATGATTACTTGATATGTTTCTGGTTCTAGCTGTTTCACAGTATTTGAATCTTGCACAACGTTGTGCATAATTTCCGGAAAATGCACTAGTTTTTCTAATGCAATAAATTTCTCAACGTCGTTTTTAACAATATTTGATTGTTTGTATTCAGTATGATGATGATGTATTAAAGAATTCGCACACGATTCTGCAACCGGTACAAGAGTTTGCAGTAGCTTTATTCGTTCGTTGATATAGTTTCGAAAAGAAAGCAAGTTACGGAAAGACCTGACTTGCATGACTAACACAGGCAAGTACACTTTGGGTTTCTTAGCAGGTGGTGATCGTATTTCTTCTTCTTTTTCTTCTTCAGATGTTGAATCTTGAACATCTCTGGCCACATCGATACAAACAGCTTTTGATCCGCGAGTTTTTGTGTAGACCAATACATAAGGACCGAAATCTATCCTTTGTGGTAACCGGGTCTGCACGTTTTTAGAAAAATACTCCTGTATTTCATCCATGACATCATCCACACATAAGTATGAAACGTATATCCTTGGTAAGATTTATTTACAAGTTTCACATCAGGCACGAATCTCCCCACGGTATAACTATCATTGTTAACAACGGGTTTCAACTGGAACTCGACTATTCCTACTTTTAATATGAATTGTTGAGGTGATATGTGGTCGAAAGAAGAAGGGTGCCTTCAGGATCCATGATGAACTGATACTTCTGATCGCTACGAATGCAAAATCAAAGACTGTTGTAAGCGAAGCGAAGGAATCAAACTACTTTCATCGGGATGACTAATGTAAAACGTGAGAGTAGTATCCCCTATTATTTTTCTATTACTCATATTTTTCTAGGACAGAAAGGAGGGGAACTGAGGGGGAGGGGGGTTAATAATATTTGAAATGGAAATTTCTCTATAACTCATAGATTTTTATTTATTTATTTTGTACAAATCTCGTGATCCTTTCTCTTTTCTGTAAATATCTACAATCATGACGTTGTTTTTTCTTCTTGTTCAATCATCTAGTTCATTATGTAGAAAGATAATCTTTTCCTCTACAAGTTTATCGAAACACTGGATGCAAAAAGCGTTCTAAGAAGACGCCCCGTACTTGAGCATATCTCCAAGCAAACCATGACCAAATTAACGAAGACTTAAAATGAAATTATTGTAGGCCCAACGGGTCCTCTGATTTTAATATTATTAATTATATCCCTTACTGTTTCTGGATTTCATAGTTTATACTGATAACAAAAAAAAATATTTCTTGAAATAAAAAAGCTGGATTGAAGAAATATGTAATAATAATAAACGTATCTTCCCTTCCATTCAGGAATGTTAACATCGTCGTCGTCGAAAATTTTATTGATTATTAAGTATGGCCAAAGTACAGGTATGTGTACTTTTCCAAATAAAAGACCGGAAAATAATTGAATTCGTGAACGATGATTACTTTTCATTTTAAAGAATACCGTGGGATCAGTTGACTAACTTCAATAATACTAACTGCGTGAGTTTGGGTAATTCATACTATGACAGTATACATTCTTACTAAATAAGTATGGATACTTATTTATCCATACTTATTTAGTAAGAATATATAATGTTATAGTATGAACTACCCAAACCTACCCAAACCACTGCTGCTTCCCACTCCGTATATATGTTACAGACTAGAAAAGGGGAGTTGAAATTAAAAAACTTCATTTTATTTTTGCCAATTTATTTTCTCATCATGTGTGCATTTTTTGACATAAGAGATAAGAAGCTAAAAAAGGATAATATATGATTGTTTATAAGTAAGATAATTTAGATGAACACACTTGGATGTGAGATTGAGACGGACACTCTCCATAAAAATCGTAATTGATATTTCGTTTTGAACATTTTCTAACAGTATGCCGCTTATTCATAAATGTGTGGTAATACCCACTTACAATTTCATCATTTTTACATGTCTCAGAAGAAAATAAAGAACAAAACTGATACATACTTACACCGCTTGTAATACAATTTTTTCTTGGGCGATTTTTATGCTGAGGAATTATAGGCGGGAGACCATAACTATCAAAGTAGTGACCCTTACCTTCTTTATTAACATACATAGCTACCCAGTGAGAACCGGGTTTTGTGTGATCATCGGTGTTAACAATAATTGCCGCAGGTTTCGTCCACACCTACGGTATCTTGTCCGCTGAAAATACACCCACCGTAGCCGTAGGGACGCGTAGAAGAGCTCTCAAGCCTTCCAGGGTATTCATAATTTCGCAATATCGTTTTTGGGTATGTTATGTACTAGTGTATATGTACCAGTGATGTCCGCCAACACATCAAGCACAGGCGACACTAATCTTTGTTCTTCTTCTCTCGCGTCTTCCTGATTTTTAAAACGTTATTAACGCACAATTTGAAAAAGTTTTGTTTCTTGCTGCATGATGTATACAAAATGTAGCTGCAGCTGGTAGATTAGTAAACGATGGACTTTGTGGCATATCCTCCAAATTATTGATATAGCGAGCTGATAAGTTTTGCAAAAATTTAGCTTTTTCTTTGCGCCTGGTGTAAATATTATTAGTCTTACGGATAATTTCTTTAAGATTGTTATAGAGTTGGCCTGCTTGTACATCCCCGTCGATCCATTCTATGCAGTGAATATATTTGGTGATATGGTTATTTTGTAAACGCATTGGTAACGGCAAGGTGCTAAAAGGTGTTGGTGGAACCAGTATCCAATGTCCGATAAACTTGTCACGAAGATCGACAACGGCTACTTCTTTCGGAGAAAATCCTCCTTGCGCATTTCTGAAACCATGAATATCAATTATAAGGTGAGGACGATGTGTTTCAAACGAGAGCAAAAAGGTAACTGGAATTTTCTCTGCAGTTTATTCGGCTTTTATTAGGCACCAAAGTCCACCATTACCTGACGTAATGAGTCAATTTCCAAAATGTTGTATTCCGCATATGAGACATTCTTTTACAAATCGTACGGATTTCAGAAAAAAAATTTTCAAATTTTTAAATGACTTGAATTTTTTTGCATCTTCTCATTATTTTAGCTGACGGCTGTATCAGGATTTTTATAAATTTTTTTTTTATCCATATCAATTTCAAATTTTTATAAAGTTTGATGAAATGCTAAATTCTCTTGTACTTTAAATTCAT
>JBAGKK010015700.1:0-10136 GCA_037177015.1 Euceroptres primus
AATATCAAAAATATTTTCTTTAATAATTTGGGTTTATGAAAATCGATTGAAATTAGTTGAAAAAGATGATTATGGAGTGATAAGTTGAATATTTTACCGTTAAAAATACGAAAAATCGCTCCCAAGTCTGTCCCCAAGTTTTGTGTCCGGTTTTACGATTTTGCTATTTTAAGATAAAACTAATATAACACAGATTGTAATTCAAACTGTTTCAAATACGACGTAGATTTGTTAATTTTAGACTAACGAAGATTTTCATGCAGTTGAAAATCGATTTCGCATCAGTATTTCCAAATAGCAGTCAATGATAATCACTATTTTTGCACAATATGTTTTACAAAATGTTATATTTATTGAACTATTAATTCAAATTATTACTAAACGAGAGGATATATTGAAGATGAGTAGTCAATATCAAATAAATCGCGCAATCACAGATGTTTTCCATATTTTTAATAATTTTCACCTGTTTTTGGAATATTTTTAAAAGGTTCTTCAAATATTTATATTGTCAAGGTCGAATTTCATACATTGCGAACTTTTTTTCGGAAATTTCGTCGTCTAATATGGTCAACTTTTTGGCAATCGCCCATAAGCGTAAGTAGAGTGAATTTTTTAAAAACTGAATTTTTGATTTTTCAAAATTATTCTTCTTCAACTGACTTTAAATATTATTTATACCGTCTGAGGGTGTTTTAGTGATAAAAATACTTTTTAAAAAACACAAAAATGACTTCTTGGAAAGCATGCTGCCACTTTGTTTTTGATTCCATGAACTTATCAATTTTTTTCTAGATTATTTTTATCACTAAAATTGAAAATTAAAAAAAAAACACAAAAATGAATTTATCAATTATCAATTTTTTTCTAGAATATTTTTATCACTAGAACACCCTCAGGTGTGAAAAATAATATTTAAAGTCAGTAGAAAAAGAATTATTTAAAAAAATAAAAAAACTCAGTTTTTAAAAAATTCAATACATTTACACTTCTGATTTTCTAGACTAATCAAATTTTTTTCTAGCGTATTTTTACTAGTAGAAACGTTCTAGATACCTGAAAAAATTCTCTCTACATTTCTGAAGATTTAAAAATTATTTTTTGAAGGCAAGGGTCTACTAAACTAAAAATTACAAGTTATACTGTGCACTACGTCAATCCTGAAGTTACTGATGGGGCTGCAAACAAAAATCTGTAACAATTTGGGGAGTCGTTTAAAAATGTAGAAATGTAAAAATTGTAAATGTAATGATATGTAAATATAAAAAATGTCATGTAAAATGAAATGTTAAAAATGTAAAGAAATGTAAAAACATTGAAATCCACTAAAATATCAAAATTACGAAAATAAAAATTTTTTCAAACATATTTTGTTAACGCGCAAAACCAAGGCGTTTGTCGATCGAATCCAAATGAGTTATACTTTTTCAGGGTTCTAATACGCTACTTTTTTACATAGTTGCATTTCCGATTTCTAAAATTTTGTTTTTTTAACCCACCTTAATAAACAATAATAAACAGTTAACTATTTTTTATTAGAAACATTTGCCAGATGCCCAGTGGTTCCGAATTGGATTTTTGCGGACAAATCAGTCTACAGGTCACAATTTTTACCCGATTTAGACGCTTTTTTTTCAAAATAAAGTAAAAAAATAAAATTCTGTGTAAACAACAAGAAAAGAAAAAATGTCGTTTTCAGAAAAAACATTATTTTCACTCGGAATAAATGATTTGTGTAAACTGAATGTCAAATAAAATCAATGCATTTGCAATTAAAGTACGTAAATAATCGATTTTACAGGTAACTTAATTGTTATAAACACATTTTATTATAGTAATCAAAAACAATTACTCTAATGTGCCATTTTAGCAGGGGAATAATTTTTTCTTCACTATAATTGCTGAAATTTAGTATCATAGTGTCATCTAATAACAAAACCTTGACAAAAATTCAGAATTCTTATTGTTATAAACAAATTTTATCAACATATACTCGAATTTTTTCACATTTTGAAGTAGAAAAACAGTATTTTTTGGCTTAAAATTACTGAGATTTGTTATGAAAGAGTCAGCCAATAACAAAACATTGTCAGAAATTAAGAATTGTTATTGTTATAAACAAAATTTATAATCAAATACTCGAAATTGACATTTTCAATCAGAAAAAAGTATTTTCTGTCTTAAAATTACTGCAGTTCGTTATAAAAGTGTCAGTAACAAAGCATTGACGCAAATTAAGAATTTTTTTGTCATGAAAAAATTCATAAATAAACGTTTAATTTTCATACTCTTCTAAGGTCAGCATATTCTTCTCCGTTCAATCCCGATTGAAATTGTTCTGATTTATTCTCAACTTCAAAAATGAATCGACAATAAAATATTTTCTTCGCTAATAAAAAACTGCATTTGTTCATGATATTTTTTATAACAATGCGTTTTGTCATTAAACGTCGAAAATAAAGAACACTTTAATAACGAACTGCAGTAATTTTAAAACAGAAAATATTTTTTGTCATTAAACATCGAAAATAAAGAACACTTTAATAACGAAATGCAGTAATTTTAAGACAGAAAATATTTTTTTCGGCTTGAAAATGTCAAATTTGAGTATTTGTTTATAATAATAACAATTCTTAATTTTTAGCAATATTTTGTTACTGGCTGACACTTTCATAATAAATATCAGTAATTTTAAGCCTGAAAATACAAATATATCAAAATATATTTTGTCATTAAACATCGAAAATAAAGAACACTTTAATAAAGAACTGCAGTAATTTTAAGACAGAAAATATCTTTTCTGCTTGAAAATGTCAAATTTGAGTATTTGTTTATAATAATAACAATTCTTAATTTTTGGCAATATTTTGTTACTGGCTGACACTTTCATAACAAATATCAGTAATTTTAAGCCTGAAAAGACTTGTTTTCTGCTTGAAAATGTCATAATTGAGTATTTTTTATTGAAATTTGTTTATAAAAATAACAAATGTTAATTTTTGGTAATGTTTTGTTCGTGGCTGACATTTTCATAACAAATATGAAATATCAGTCATTTTAAGCCAGAAAATATTTTTCTGACTGAAAATGTCAATTTCGAGTATTTGGTTATAAAATTTGTTTATAACAATAACAATTCTTAATTTCTGACAATTTTTTGTTATTGGCTGACACTTTCATAACAAATTTCAGTAATTTTAAGGCAGAAAATACTGTTTTTCTACTTCGAAATGTCAAATTCGAGTATATGTTAATAAAATATGTTTCTAACAATAACAATTCTCAATTTTTGTCAATGTCTTGTTACTAGATGATACTTTCATAATAAATTTCAGCAATTATAGTGAAGAAAAAATTTTTCCCGTGCTAAAATAGCACATTAGAGTAATTGTTTAGAAAATGTATTTATAACAATTATGTTACTTATCAAAGCGATTATTTACGTACTTTAATTGCAAATACATTGATTTTACTTGATATTCCGTTTACAAAAATTATTTATTCCGGGTTGAAATAATGATTTTTCTGCAAACATTTTGTTCTGCTTTTGTTTTTTGCATAGAATTTTTCAAAAACAAAAAATACAAAATCGTCCTCGAGAGATCACTGGGGAATTTATTCAGCTTCATTTTTAAAAAAAGTCTAAATCGGATGATAATTGTGACCTGTGGACTGATTTGTCCACAAAAATCCAATTCGGAACCACTGTGAGACGGTGACATTTTCATTAAAATGTAAAATAGGTGATTATAGTTTGAACCATATGTGATTTTAATTCTGACTGTATCGGCGACATTGACGACATATCGGTTAGCGAATCAATCGGTTCAACTTTATTCTCACATTATGCATGCTTCCACCTCAGAACGCCCACCAATAAATAATAATCGATTGCCTTGTGATCGAGACCTCCGTTGTCGTGCAATTGTAATTATTTTAAGTTGTCGAACTGCCACTGTAAATTTGAATTCGAACTATCGATTTTGAATTTTCTATTCCCAATTTATTGTCGAGATTCACGCCCGGCGAGAATCTGAGAACATCTGGATGTATTAATAAATTTAATATATTTATATTGAATGGTTTTAAAGGTAGGTAGTTGAGATTGGGTATTCGATTCTCATGGGGTGATTTACATCTACAGAATTAAATTCGAAACCGAGCAATAATGAATATTGAATATTAAGTATTAAATATTCTTGGCTAAAATAGATTAAGCAGCAAACTAGAAATTTGTCAATTTTACATTCTTTCTTATTTTCTGACTATTAATTAGAATGATTTTCTGTCATTTGATTAGAAATTCAATGCAGAATTGATTTCATTCATTCTAAATAAAAGCGTAGTTAAATGAAAAAAAATTGAATTGTAATTTAATTTAATAGAGAATAAGAATTAGGTTTTGACATTGATGTTAAATTATTCTTCTCAGTGGTATGATTTTTTTTTACCTGTTCGATTTGGGCCATTTCGACGTTGGCACTGATGTGAATGGTAGTGTCATGCAAAGTTGGGAGAGGAATCTTCAACATCGGGTTTGGTGCCATTGAGGCAGGACTTACGAAACGAATCGATGTTGCTTGGGAGTAAGCGATGCAAATTCCCCGCAGTTTTCAGACATACGTCACCACAGGCGCACTTGCCCGCGTGCCACAATGTGTATGTGGGGTGTTCTCCATTCGGGCATAAGTAGGCGCGATATGCTCACCATTATAATGAACCACTGATGCCATGAATAATTTTTAATCGTCCGTTAACGTTCACGACGATTATATAGAACTTAAAGACTTAGACGACAGATGAGAAATGTGCTCCTGCTTTCTCCTACAAATGGAGAAAATTTTCTAATAAAATTCAGAAACCTTTCAATTTCTAGTTCAGAAATACTCTGAATTAATTATATGGTTTCAGTGAATATTGTAAAAATTATTCTACACTGTCAGAAACTTCTTGAAATTTCAACTTTTCATTGACTGTGATTGAAAATTCATTTATACTGAGCTTGAAATTTCATTTACTGTGGTTGAAAATTCACTTTTAGTTGAAAATTCATTTATTTTAGTCAAAAATGCATTCATTTTGGTTGAAAATTCATTCACTTTTGGTTGACCTTAGTTGGAATTTCCAACCAATTGATTCAGTTACAGTAATTGAATAAAACTTCAAGTAAAGCAAAAAGAAATCCCCAAAAATCCCCAAAGAAATTTCAACTAAAATGAAAGCATTCTCAACTAAAATTAATGTTTTTCAACCAAAAGTAAATGAATATGATTTAAATTTTTTATCCACTCCCGTAAGATAGTTCGGGTACAGTAATATTTTTCAAAAATTTCAAACGAATGTGATATCTTAAATACAATTTCTTAACAATTTTTAACGATCTTTCCTTAAAATTTAAATCTGCGTCGAATGACCCTTATTTGAATTGCTTTCAATCACTCCGCAAGAAAATATCTATAAAAAACAAGGTTTTTTGCCAATTTCTTAAATTACGAATATTTCACATTTTTTAAATTTCTAGGGCTCATTTTAAAGGGGGAATTCCTGAATACTGAAATCATCTGTAGATTTGTTGGTGCACTTTTATAGATTCGGCAAAAGGTTAAAAGTGACAAAAAATAACCTGAAAATTTTGACAAATGGTTTCTGTTGTAATAAATGGTAATAAAATTTAATAACTGGAGATTCTATAATTTTTCCCTTAAGCTTTGATTTTTAAAAATAATTTTGAATAATGAAACTGTTCTTCAAAATTTTCAGATTATTTTTTGTCACGTTTAACCCTTTGCCAAATCTATAAAAGTGCACCAACAAATCTGTAGATGATTTCAATACAAATTGCAGGATTTCCTCTTTAAAATGAGTCCTAGAAACTTAAAAAATGTGAAATAATTTCGGAGATATTGGTAATTTAAGAAATTTGCAAAAAACTTTGTTGTTTATAGATATTTTCTTACAGAGTGATCAAAAACAATTCAAATAGGGATCATTCGACGCAGATTAAAATACGTTTTAAGGAAATATCGTTAAAAATTGTTAAGAAGTTGTATTTAAGATATCACATTCGTTTAAAATTTTTGAAAAATATCACTGTGCCCAAACTTTCTGTCGGGAGTGTACATATTTTTTATTTTATGGTTCAGAATAATTCTTAACTTTTTCACGGAACATTATTTCTCAAGTGTACCCAACCCAAAAAATGAATTTCTCCAATCGGGCTCAAATTTACAAAAATTTTATTCCTAGTAGATGGCACTTCAAAAAAAAAAGAAAGATTGATCAGTTTTGTTAAAAATTCGCCGAAGTAGAGGAGATGAAATTTTTGTACTTTGCGCAAAGAGCTTCTATTTCGGTACAAATATCTTTTTATGTTATGGCTTATAAAAAATGTTGACCCAAACGTTTTCGATCAATTTTTTCCCAATATTTCGTTCGAATGAAATAAAAAAAACTGTTGAAAAATTCGAAATTTAGCCATATCATTTTTATAAATCAAAAATATTTTTGATTTTTTAAAGTTCGACCCTTTTTTCTTTTTCTTTAATTACAAATAAAGCTTGAGATGTTTATTTTAAGATCCTTGTATAGCAAAATGTCGTTTTTTGTTGTTTTCGAAAAATTGAATTTTAAGTAACCTAGTAAATTCAAAAATTTTTTCCCATGCGCGCAAAAATTACGGAAAATTTTGTGCAGGTACAGTTTTTGATAACAAATAATATTGTAAAAATGAAAATTCGAAAAAAAATTTTTTGTTGAGTTTAGAATTTTTTAAAAATGATCAAAAATGAAATTTTTTGAATTTGGTTAATTGCGCATTTTTAATGAGCAATTTACAGGGAATTTACATAATATAATAAGTATAAATGTTATTTGCACATTAAAAATGCGCAATTAGCCAAATTTTAAAAATTTCATTTTTGACCATTTTCAAAAAATTCTAAAATTAACAAAATTTTTTTTTGGAATTTCTTTTTTTACAATATTGCTTTTATCAAACACTGTACCTGCAAAAAATTTTCATAATTTTTGCGCGCATTGGAAAAATATTTTGAATTTACCAGTTGGGCGGTTCAAATAATACGTAACGCTTGGGCAAGAGAGGTGTCTATAATTCACTTGAAACTGAGAGAGACTCAAATATACCAAAAGCGTTACGTATTTTTTGAACAGCCCCTTACTTGAAATTTAATTTTTCGAAAATAACAAAAAATTACATTTTGCTATTCAAGAATCATCTCAAACTTTATTTTTAGTTAAAAAAAAAAATAAAAAAAGAGTCGAACTTAAAAAAAATAAAAAATATGTTTGATTTTGAAAAATGATGGCTAAATTTTGAATTTTCCGAAATGTTTTTGTTTCATTTGAAAGATTGGGGAAAAATCTACCGAAAACGTTGTGGCCAACATTTTTATATGCCATACACAAAAAGATATTTGTATCAGAAATAGAGGCTCTTTGCATAAAGTACAAAAATTTAACCCCGTCTACCTTGGTGAATTTTTAACCGAACTGATCAATCTTTTTTTTTAAGTGCCATCCAGTAGGACTAAACTTTTTTTAAATTTGAGCCCGATTGGAGAACTTCATTTTTTGTCTTGGGTACACTTGAGGAATAATGACCCTCATTAATTTAGAAAGATTTTTACTGAAAAACATTGGAGCAAAATTTAGAAAATTAAAATTATGTTTCTTCTTGTAAATTTTAATTTTGTTGAAGGGGTAAGACTTAAAATCTTCTATACCTTATGCTTATTGCCTGCCAAGTCATTATGCGTTCGAAAATAACGCAAGCTGGTTTGGTGTCGCAAGGGCGTGTGAACGTAGATTTTGGGAAAGGATCTGAGGAAAAATACAATATAAATGCAGTGATCGCTGGTAAAGAAGCCCGGGAAACAGTGACAAAGCCAGTAGCAATGGACGACAATGCTTAAGCTGGCTTACACAATAAATGCAGCAAAGGGGCCGCCTCTGTATCCTCCTCCATCCGTGCTTTTGTACCTCATCTCAGATTTTCTCTCTTTCTCTCGCAATGGGATTTATTAACAGCATGACGAATTTATTGTTGTCCAGTTAACGTCCCTTCATTTTTTTTTTTTCATTCAGTGAAAGAAGGTTTGCTGGTGCCTACTTGAATCCGATTTTTTCAACCATTAACAATTTGCTCCTGCTTGTTATCGTCCAATTCTAAAGACATGACGCAGGTTGTCCGAGTAATTTTTGTATTTTCATTCAAACGTAAGAAGCCATTATTTCCACGTTGTGTAATCGTTTCGAATTCTTTGAACAATAGCGAAAATTACAATAGATATGTTTACTCAGACAATAGAAGATTCTGCAAATTATCATAACTGCTCCATCTTTCAATTCAGTTTGAATCTTAACTGGAATAAAGCGTTTCCACTCGAGAATATTTTCCAATTCTTTGGAAGCTCTGATTGCTTTCCAATGCAGAGCTTTTACATTTTTCTACAAAACATCGATACATTTTAAAAATCCCATTTAAACTATACAAAAGGTTTTTTCTTTATTTTAAAGAGAAAATTACGAGCCTTCCAATTCCATTGTCCTTGAGAAGGTGAGACTTGATCTGTACACACAGCGTAACCAAAAGTATTGTCAGTTTCGAGGTAACAAAAGCGAAACGTGCAATTCCATGGAAAAATCAGCTTTTCTCGATACTGCCTTTTTTCAGGTGAGAGAAAAAGTGGAAGAGGTCTATTCTTCAGATGGCCTTTAGGATCATAAGGGCGTTGACTAACACCTGCTTCGGTGTAGGTAGGACTGTAGAGTGTAGGTGACGCGGAGAATGCCTTCTTATTGTGTCCGGCTTTTAGTTTCGATTTACCTATGTAATATTTTAGCCTTGAAGAAGGTCAGGTTTCATTGATGGTCCAGAACCAGCCTCGAAAATGCATATCTGGTGTGAGGGAAGAGAACGTGGCCAAAAGGGAAAGCTACCCTCAACCACATTCCATTTCTCCATGCTAGACGAACGGGCGCCGAATTTTTTGGAGGGAATAGAATCTGACCTGTTCATTCAGAAATCGTCCAACAGATTTAGTCATTAATATACCGATTTCATTTTTTAAAGGCGTTCTATATTCAGGAGATTTTCTTTGTGGTTCTGTTATTTATCGTTGACTCTTTTACAAGTCGTTTTATTTTTCATCATCATGATTTTTCATATCTCTGCACATAAGTTTTATGTCAAAAAGAAATGCTAATAACTTTCGAAAGTTCTTTTTTATATTTGAGAAATTGTATACTTTCACAAGCAATAAATTGCTTACTTACTTATTTACTTACTTACTATATTTGAGAAATCTTTGAAGGCGTGAAGTTGTCTGAATAAAAATTATTTCTCTAAAAAATTATCTGCAACAAATACATATCCTTATATGGGTAATTCTCCATTATAAAGGTCACTTTTGCTTCCCCGTGTAATATCTTTGCAAAAATTGATTGAATTATTTTAGAATTTGGTAAACTTATTCGTTTTGATAACATGGACCAAAAGTATAAGAGCGATACAGATTATTTTACCAGAAAAATATATTAAACAAGCATTAAATACTTTCAAAAATACCTTCTCCTTGTTCTCCACTTACAAGTTGCTAAGTTTGAGGAGGATTTTTGAAAACGAGGGTAATAAAATATAAATTATCATTAGTATCTTTTAAAAGTATGTCTCAAAAAATATTATTTTTTTATATCGATTTTTATTTTATCGCACTTGAAGACAAGAGAATTTTAAATTGAAAAGTTTCCCCCTAACTTTTTTCCTGGAACGTGCGATAACAATATGATGAGTTTTTGATGATTTTTTTGTTGTTTCAACCAATATTAATGTAATTCATTAATAAATAAGGCTAAGTGTCACATCTGTGTATGAATCAATGATAACAGTTAGAAGATTTAGATTTAAACTAACATAAAACGTGTTAAACTTTTGCGTATTTTTATTATGTATCACTACTCGCTCCATGTAAATTGGACACTTTTCGGGAAAATATTTCAAATTTAATTTAACACATCTTTAAAGAGAGTAGTAGTGAATAATTCTTCCAAAGGACTTTTTAATTTAAACTTTTAAACAAGTACAGTCTATATTTTGTTGTTGTTTGATATTACATAGG
>JBAGKK010015711.1:0-11765 GCA_037177015.1 Euceroptres primus
CACCTTGGCCAGTAAAAAAGAAAGCCTCAGATCACATGTTTGTCAACCTCGGCTTCGCCTCGGCCGACAATTACATGCGATCTGAGACATTTCTTATTTTACTGGCCTAGGTATGTAATATACTATTTTCATATTTCATGCTTCACTAACAGTGAGAAAAAAACAGCGTGTGCGCATCAGCGCGCTGAATAACGAACTACCAAGGCATAGAAGAATAGGAAAAAAAAAGAAAAATGAAAAAAACGCTTTGTTTACGAAAGAAATATATTCGCTAAAATTTTTATATTTTTGAACCCCAAAGGTTACTTTTCACAACCAGTTTCTTGTCGAATGTGGATCACTCGCTATGCAAATTGCAGAAAAGCAAAAAAAACTTTGCTCCCTGGCAAATCATAGGTAACGAAAGTTGGGCTAAAAGTGGCACTGAATAATTGTAAATATAAGGTTTCTAAGAAAAGGGAAAAATCATTGAACATTCATATAAGTTTTTAAAAGTTATTGCGGTTTTAGACAAAGAGGAAGTTCCACTACATGAGTAAGTTTCTTTAATGATAGTGTGACAAAAAATATATTTACATATTTAGATTCAAGTTCAGATTTTACAAAAACTGATTGAACACGAAGCACGAGATATGAATCTAAATGGATTTCATGCTACTTATCTTTAGAGTGCTTAATCTTTAAGCGTCCACTTAACTGAAACAGCAGGTAATTTAGGTTTGTTAAAAAGGCTCCCGAATATATCCTTAAGTGAAAATAAAAAATTTAATATTTTCTTAAAATTGTTTGTGATTTGAAAAATATATCGTGAATATTTTTTTATAAGTCAAAAATACGTGGAAAATAGAGTGGCACGCGATATAGTAATTTCATGAATAATTACGTCCACTTGTAACGACAGAAATATGTGTAGTTAATTGTCTTCCCCTACAATATTTTAAATCTCGTGTAATTTATTCTAATTTAGATTAAAACCTAATTTGTCGTCTAATAAAACTGAAATCTCAATTGTAGTGCATGAATTACAATTATTCTGAAGTAGGGTACATAAAAAAATTATTTTTTAAGTTTACAGTAAACGGTGGGATATTATTTTAATCTGCAGCGATATTCTTTTGATTTAAAGTGGATCATTATTGTATTGTCACAGTCTTTTGATTTTCCATTTCTCATTTTGCTGCAGATTAAAATCATACCCAGGGATGTTCTGTGATATTATTAAATTATTATTAGTTTTATTACATAACCATACAAATCGTTTATGTCAAATACGAATTTATAGTACTGTTTCTTACGAGTGAAATTGAGACTCATTATTGTCAATATACTGAGATCAAAGTGAAGCTCACCTAGATAATAATTTTAAACATGTTTGAGGAAACACGTGAAAATCCTTCACCAAACTTATATCACAAAAGAAAAAAAACAAACGAAAAAGTTTAAGCCAACTGGGGTAAAAGAGCCTGCAACAAAAATTAACTTCACAAGATAAAATTCGCCTAAATTAATAATTTGATTTCGGGATGATTTTCGTTTGTTTTAACCATAACACATGTATTTTAAAAGACGTAAAGTTTTCTGAATAGAAAGTTATTCCCCTGGAAAATTACCTACCGCAAATTTTATCCTTAATTTTTTCTGTGTACGTTAGAAAAATCTGTCAGATGAAGTTTGTATTGGAAAGGATGCAAGCTTGGCAAGGAGTCAAAATAAAAAATGAATGATAAAAAGAAAAAGAAAAAGCAGTTGAAAAGCTAGAGGAAGTTTGAATATTTCAAAAGAGAAGAGAACTTTAGAAGTTAACCTTTAGAAGAAAACCTTTAGGTTCTCTTAGAAATTTTCATTACTTGCTGCATTTCTATATATTACGTACGTTTATTCTAAATATGATTTAAACTTGGTATGAATTTGTCTTGGTTTTAACTTCTGAAAAATTATAATTATAATTCAAGCACACTTGCTTGAATTGGGTAATTACTAATGTAAAGATGACAATAATTTTTATCAAATAAATTAGAATATTTTAAAATAAGAAAATTTATATATATTTTTTGTTAATTATTAATAATAATTAATTTATATTAATTTTTTTAAGGAGACAGAACAATAATTCATAAACAATGTTTGGATGTCTGAATCAAACTTGTTCGAATCAATTTTTAAAGGTGTATTATGAACGTAACTTTTCAAAGAATGAGAACTATTTTAATAAATATGAAGGTGAATATAATTACTTTATAAAAATTATGTGAATGTAAGAAGTGTGGCTGTTTAAAATTCAAATTGCAAGTATAAATACGGAAGTGTGTACTTACCTTGCTCAGAAGAAACTAGATGATATTTAACACGAATCCGGAACTCGGGCACGAGATGTGCTCTTACGACGACCGCGCATCGAATACTGAACTCTAGTTTGGAGTTCATCTGTTACGTTACAGCGCCCTAAAATGTTCTGCGCGTAAGGGTTGTTAAATATTAATTTTAAAAACTTTTCCTTCAAAAAAAATATTTTGAAAATATCAAAAAATAGCATTTTATTGCATTTAACCTTGGGAGTTTTACGGAATCATTTGAGATATGAATATGCTGTTTTTCATGGAAAAATATGACACCTGTTTTTTCTTTTCGAACGAACAATTTTTTCCATGAAGTTATGACTATTTCAATATGGAAGCTCGTTCCCCGACTTTTATCAAAGTCTTCTATCAAAGACTTTTATCACGCTGTAACTTTAGAATTAATCAATAGACCGGGCCAAAATAGCGAATTTTGACCAATCAAATCCCGTCTATGAAAACAAGTTGCCTTTTCTAATCAGGATAAGTGTAGAATTTTTACATTCTCATCATATGAGAAGGTACTTTTATTTTTTTTTTTTGTCAATATTATATCAAGCCACCACGAGCTTAAACTTTTTAGTTTTTGAAATTTTTACATTTTTTTCCCATGAGTGAAAAAATTATGGTGCATTTTTTTATGTAGAGATTGTGGCGATAATTAGTAATAAAAAATAATAAATGAACATAAATTAATTTTGAACAAGCTATGAATTTTGAAAATTCGCAAAAAAAGCAAGTTTTTTTAAATCGCTGAATGAGATTTTTATTTCAAAACATGTTTTAATTTTTTAAATGAATTTTCATTAGCTGAAAGTGAAGAATTAACCTATTATTTCCATTGTGACCTAAAAAAATGTTTCTCTGCTTTTAAATATTAAACTTTAGGAGTTTAGAGTTTTTTAAGGAATTGAAAAAAAACAACTAAAAATTTTTTTCTAAGTTTTTGAAAATAGTGGCTAGATTCTCTACATCAAACTAACGTCATTTCATAAAAAAATCTTTTTTAAATTATAAAATAAAAGTTTCATTCAGTGATTTAAAAAAAATTATTTTTTTACGAATTTTGAAAAATTATAACTTAGTCAAAATTAATTTTAGATCATTTTTTATTTTTTATTATTAATTATCACTACAATCTCTACATAAAAAAACACCAGAATTTTTGCACACATAGAAGAAAAATATAAAAATTACAAAAATTAAAAATTTTAAACTCGTGGTCGCTTGCTATAATATTGACAAAAAAAAAATAATAATAATAAGAAATTGTACACTCATCCTGATTAGACAAGGCAACTTATTTTCATAGTCGGAATTTGATTGCTCAAAATTCGCTATTTTCGGCCCGTCCTATTAATCAAGATAATTTAATTTTCCTTGCGTGATTTTGTAGTATATTTCTTACTCTTTTAGAATCTGGAAATAATCTTGAAAAATATTAATAAATAACAAAATAGCGAGAAATAGCAAAATAACAAAATTTTCGAGAAACAAAAAAAATCGATTTCCTCAAAAAGGCTTTTATTTTCTTTTGTTGTGAAAATAGAAATTTTCATAATTTTCGAATTGCAAGATAACATTTTGTACTTTGAAAAAACCGAAACCATAAAAAATAATTTTTTTTTATACGCAGACTTTGCCTAGACCCTAGAAGCTAAATCAAAAGAAATAGAAGAAGTAGAAGAAGTAATTTACAAGCAAAGTATTTTAAAATAAGGCGGTGTCTAGTGACACGGAAATTTTCGTACAACTAGAATACAACGTAGTATGGGCCGAAGATTTCGTAACAATAACCTGTCCCTCATTTATGTTGTATGCTACCTGTACGGAAATTTCCGTAACAATATCTTCGGCCAAAAAAAACACTTTTAAACATGATTTCATCAATTTTCTTATTAAGATGCTAAAAAGTTGCAAATTTATGATTTTAACTTGTTCAAAATACAAAACGTCAAGAGTAGCTTAGAATCTGAAAAAAATTGAAGTTTCTATTTTCACGAAAAGTAAGATTATCCATCATATTTACAGTCTATCGAAATTGAAATTGATGGCGTATATTCCTTATAGTATCGCAAACTGAAAAAAAATCTGGTAAAAAATTGAGGGTGGCCTTTTTGAGAAAATCAAATTATCTATTTTTCGAAAAATGACCGCCATTTTGTTAATTATTAATATTTTTCAAGCGTCTTTCCAGATTCTGAAAGAGTATGAAATAGACAACAAAATTCCATAAAGAAAATTAGAAAAAAATATAGAAGAAGGAACTTATTAATAATTATGGATATAAAATAAAGATTATCTCTATTCATCACTAACTAATTTATTTTGAATCTAAAAAAATACAACCGTTATATTCTTTATCCAATTGATACACGTGACCACAGAGTTTGGATACATATTTGACTTGTCGCTGTTTGACACAATGAGCTTAATACTTTCGATAAAATTCAACCAAATATCTAGAAATTCTAAGAAACGTATTTTGAATACTATTTCTATTTTCGGCGGGACTCATCCATATTAAATGATGATTTTCTTATATATCGCACGCATACCTAATTAGACATTGGAATGAACTCACTGCAACAATATGATGATTTTATTTATCTTTAAATATGTACGTTTTCTTTTAACAATAATAATTTTATATCGCTAAAGCGTCAAAGATTGGACCCTATTCACGTGATTATCGCAAATTGTTTCTCGACACTTTACTTAAATATTTCTATTATCGATGTCAAAAATACAACTTTTCGAAGTTGAATTTGTCGATGGTTTAATATAACACAAATTTGTACAATTGTTTGTAAACGCTTTGTTATAAATTTTGAGTTTTTTAAAAACACAAATCCCAGAGTAGATCTTTTAAACAAATAGTAATTTGTTTTTTCTAATACTTGCTTAGATTTAAGATTGTATATACTAAATTTACGTGAACGGCAAAGTATACAATGAGTCAAAAATATTCGTAAAAGAAGACGAAAGCACAATTTCAATAAAAAAAAATTGGGAATTCAATCTGAGTTAAACATAAATTATTAGGAAAGAATCGACAGTTTTTGTAGAACTTTGACTTATCACTGTGTCCTGGTTTTCTGGCGAGTTGCGATGACGATTAAATATTGACATAGTCGTATCAAGAGAGTTGTCTAATGTCTATTTTAGACGAATTCAGCACGAAAAGTAAAATCAAGGTTTGAAACTTAACTTGACTGTTCAATGATGATTATTTATTTTCTTCATTTTAATATTACAATACGTGTGCCAGGTTTTTCTTCAGATACATATAAAATATGTACTAAATGTTTTAAGAAAATATTTCCATTATTTAATAAAATCATCGGATTTATTGTAACTTTAAAAGCATCGCTTCTTTGCTGAAGATTGCTTGCATCGATCGCACTGGAAAAATTGACACTGCTCAGCGTCAGAGTACATCAATAATAATTAATACGATGAAATATAAATTTACTAATATTGTAGGAGGCACTGTGGTAAGACTTCATTGCACTCGCATATTGGACGGTTACGCACGAAAGTGTGTAAAATAAGAGCCAAACAAAATAAAACTGTACATTCCTTATAATTAATGTTGTCCCTCTCTTACACCCCGTATATCTTCAACACTCGCACTGCGATGTTCACGTTTCATCATTTTTGATAAATATTAGAATTAACAATAATCTTTATTATTTTAGATAACGGATTTTTCATTCTTCTGCGTCTTCAGTGTCGAAGATTGTCTTAAAGCAGAACGGTTGAAAGGGATAACCGTGGCCCTCATAGAACTTGCTCATGAATTCAACCCTAAGACATGAATAGACTCAAAATTAATATTAATAAAATATTTAATCAAAAGTAGTTTTTTGGTTTACAGGATTCACAGCGAAAAATTCTGTGAAAAAAGAGGAAATAGGGTGATTTTTTGACAAATAAAATGGAGGAATAATAGGGGAATAAGCTATATTAAATACAATATTTACTTTTCCGCGTGAGGCACACTCAGAAAAATGTTTTGTTATTCTGACCAGAATTCCGGTTAGGCTCTACTTAACATTCTTCTCCGGTTGTTTTAACCAAAATTCTGTTTGGAATCACCATCCGAATTTTTAGTAATTTTCCAAAATAACCAGAAAGTTTGTTTAGAATAACCAGTATTCTGATTAAGACAACCGGATATTTTTCTGAATGCAAAAATAAATAATTGTTTTATCAGAAATGATGCATTAAAGTATAATCAGCTTCATTTAAATTTTTCCATTCAGTTCATCAATTTTATAAAAAATTTATACCAATGTTATAAAAATTATGTTTGGAAAATAATTTTTTGGGCGACTAAGAACCATTCTTTTTCGAAAAATTATTTCGTGAGCACTAACAAAAGACCGGAGCTTACTGTCTCTGTTTAATTTCCTTCATAAAAATATTTTTTTCATATGAAATGTCTTATTAATAGCATAATTGTTTTAATTGAGTAAGTTAAATTGTACCTTCTTAATATGTAAAACGAAAAGCGACAAGGAATATTTTGAGACTAGATAAACTCGGAGATAATCATTTTGAATCTTTAGTAGAAAATGTTTTCAATCTTTAGTAGAAAAGCGTATAAAATTAAATTATTATACGATTTTGAAGAAGTTCGATTTGAAGCTCTTTAATTAACTTCAAATTTTCATTTGTTCAATTTTGAAAACTTCGATATTGAAATGTTTAATTTGGAACCTTCTCAAATTTTTAATTACATATTTAGTTTTGAATGCCTAATTCAGAAAACGTTTAATTTTTAAGACTCAATTTAAAATGGTACAATTTCGAATGTTTGATTTGAAATCTTAAATATTCAATGACAAATTAAAAATATGCAGTTTTCAATGCTTATTTCAACATTTTAAGACTGACATAGCGAGTCTTTTTCTTTACTTTTGGACATTCTTATTTTTTTTAAAGTCACTATTAATCCCTTTTTTTAAAAAAGTTACTTTTGGTTATTTTTTAAAAATAAAGTCAATTTTTACACTTTCTAAAAAGATTTAGTTTTCACTTTTTTCATATATTTACCTCCTTTCATTTATAATTTTTCACATTTATTGCAAGCAAATGTTGTTACATTTGTATTTTGGAAATTTAAAACTTAGAATTGATACTTCAGAAATTAAACAATTAACAATTAAAAAGATCACAATTATACAATTTCAAATTGAAAACGCAATCGCGAAGATCAAATCAAGGTAAAATTATTCAAAAATTGGGGAATTTAAATTTTTGAGAGTTTGAAATGAAAAAATATCCAATTCAAAGCATTCAAAATAATTTAGATTGAAATATATTTAAAAAATTGTTAAGTTTCAAATTTGAATCGCTCAAAGTAGACAATTTCAAATTAAAAGTGCCTACAAATGAACAATTTTTAATTCAACGCGTTAAAAATTCAATAGTAACAAATTGAAGACATTTATATTTAAATTAAACAGATTTGTATTTTTAATCAAATTAGAATACAATTAGAATGCAGCTAATGTTTTCAGTTTTGAAGGCATATAATTTGAAATTTTTCACATTCAAACATTTATCTGCTTCATTTTGAATCTGTCCAATTTTTATAATATTAATATTAACATTTTTCAATTATATTGAACAATTAAATTTTAAACTTAAATTTAAATTAAATTAAAACTTTAAACTTAAATTTAAACTTTTAAACTTCTAGATTCCGAAACCTTTGCATTTGAAATATTATACAATATAGAAGGCTTCTAATTTTATATTATATAATTCAAATCATTTAAAATTCAAATTATTTAGTCTTCAACGCTTGGAGAGTTTAAAATTTATTAATTTTACATTAAGTTAAAAAATTTGCAGTTATTTAGAATGTTTTGTAGTAAAATTTTTTAAGTTTAATGACATAAAAATAAAAACTGTTTACTCTTTCGGTCTTCGATTTTGAAAGTGTTCAATTTTAAATGCTTCTCATTTTTAAATTTAGAAATTATCGTCGTTTTGCTTGGAAAATATCAAATCTTGAACATTTCTAAATTTTTAATTGTCTATATTGTTTTTCTTAATTGTTGCATTTAGTTAACAACTCAAATATTTACATAGCAACTTAAAATGAGGAATAAGCGACCAAAAGTGAATAAGTCCATTTTAGAAAAAAAAAAAAAAATAAGATGAACACTGGTTCTACACTGAAAAAAATGGGTTGTTGGACCAAGTACTTTACTAGTTGAACAAAGTACTTTAGTATTTAAAAGCTTTTACTAGTTGATGTAACTATTAAAATTGCTTTTTCAAAAAACTTAATAGTTGCGCCTACTATTAAAATAGTTGTCTCAACTAATAAAGTAGTAGAGACATATGTTACAAACCAAAGTAGTTGTCCCAACTAACCATTTTTTTCAGTTTATATCTTTAGAGAACCCCACATATACTTATCAAACTTTGGCTCACGATAGAAAATTTTATCTTGCTAATTTTTGATTGGTAAATTGTCTCACTTGCCCAAAACTGTTTAAGTCCAACAACATTTTTTCTCTTATTAATAATTTTTAATAATTTATTACAGAATTATGAAACCTATGAATTCTTCTTTAAAAGTAAACAAGAAATTTCAAAATTTATAAAAAATTAACCATGTTTTGATAGTATTTTATACAGTGTTGTGGAAGTTCCTCAAGAAAAGGAACTCGTTACAGTTACAGTTTACTTTATGAAAAAAGTAACTCGTTATAGTTATAAGTTACAAAAATGAAAAAAAAATCGTTACAGTTACAGTTACTGACTAAATTAACTTCAAGTTCCCGTAAAGTTACTTTAGTTTTTTTTAAATTCCAGAAACCGGGTTTCGATAACAATATATTAATAAAAGTGAATAAAAGTTTACAACAAAACATCTGGGGATGAAAATAAGAAAATTTTTTATAAATAACTTTAAAGTAACTAAAATTGAAATTACAAGTAACTGATAAATTTTATAATATAATATAATTTTATAAAGTTTGAAAAATCAAATTTTTAAAAGAAAAATATCGTAAGAGGTAAAATATGATAAACTGTAGTCATACTTATTATACAAAAACTTTCAATTTATCTTTTCCTTACGTTGAGAACTTGAAAAATCTGCTCCAAATTTACCAAAAGAGAAGAAGTTCATTTTAATTATTTTGTTAATTACTGCAATACGGGACTAGTAAAATTATTTTTTTCTGTTTGATATTTAATTGAAATGCTGACTAAATATAAAATTAAAATTCATGCGTTATCCTTGATCTGTAAGATACACCACTTTTGTCATTATCTTAAAAACTTAAAGAATGGACGTATTCACTTTTGACCACTTACTCCTCAAATATTGAAATCTTAAATGCTTAAAAACATCTAAAAATAATGAATCTTATTGGATTTTATTACTTCAGTCCACATTTGTGGGGAAAAATGAGATGAAAGGAGAAAAAGGGATACACAGTGGAAAAGTAGGAGAAAAGGAGAAAAACTGTGAAGCCTGCTTATACCAATGTTCCATAATCCCTTATAATACATCAACAGCAGTGCAAATAAAAAAGATAGTATCTTCAGATAACAATCTCTAAAACTTACATTTCCTCCACTAATAAAAAAGTTCTTATTTTCCCAGCATAATTTTTACTGCCTAATCATTTGAGAAGCAATTCATGAAATACTTACCAATGAAGACGAAGGGTGTGTAAAAAAGCGGAAAGGCCTTCCATCATGACCAGAATGGCCAAGGTGAAGAAGGACCAGGCCCCGAAGGAGACGAATAGCTTGATACTGCTGAAATAATCCTTATCTTCAGAAGCAAAGCCCATGTGTAGCACCATGTTCCAAAGAACTTCCGAAAGTTGAGCATGAGCCAATGACAAAGCCCAAAGACGTAAATACGAAGCAGTATGTGATATTGTGGACAACACATACTCTATCGTATGGATAGCTTGGTGGATCATCACTTCACTAAAAGCCTCATCTTCATGTTCGTGTGTCCCTCCCTCTGAACTCGTTGCATTAAGTTGGTAACCTTCCGGCTGCAATTCAATCTCCTGAGATGCAGAACCATTCGTCTGAAAGAAAGAAGAATTTTATAAATGAAAGTACATTAATATATACAATTGAAGCATCTGCCAAAAGAACGTTCTATGAACCAAAATTTCTTTTATTGGAATCTATTTTCATAGTATAAAAGTGGACTCCAATTCAAAACGTTTATACTATGAAACATTTATACTATGAACATACATTCCAATTAAAGACATTTTGGTTCATAGGACGTTTTTTTGTAATTTGTAATTTGTAATTTATTCAAAAATTTCCTTGGCGGATGCTTCAATTGTAATTAACATTAAACATCAATTAACATTGGGAAAGCTAAGTTGTATTTACCATTGTCCGTCCTGGTTTTTTCTTAGCAAATAGAGTGTACAATGGTTTCCCAAAGAGCATAACCGGAATGCACAAAAGTGCTGCAAAGACGCAGAATTTCTGTAGTTGATTTTGGCCCGGGAACATAAACTCGGAACAACCTGCGGCAACTTTGGAACTCTTGAAAAGCATCATGTTTATGAAAGTGATCAGTACGGAAGGCGCACACGTTGGCTGATACATTAAATCTATAATTCAAATGGTGTTTTAATTTCAGTGCCAATTTGTCCATTGTCAGTTGTCAAAAGAAGGTAAGGTAAGCTCTTACCTTCTGCAGTAGCCCCGTAGAGAACCCACTTTATAAACATAAGCATCACCATGTACAAGAACAGAAGTATGAGGAAGAGAAGCTGTGGCAGAAATTCAAGAAGCAGACTCGCATACCTCTTGAAATGTCTAAGAAATTAAATATTTTTAAATTAAAGAAATTGATGCAGAGATTTTAATTGATGATATTAGTTTTCTGGTTTGTAGATTACTGGAAGACTTACATGATGTTTACAACACTCATACTGACTCCGAAAATCATGTGCACCACCCCGAAGATGATTGAAAGCTTCATCTTATAGGAATTGAGGAAGATTATTTTATTTTCGGCAATCATCCAAGCTGGATCCATACCCAGGGGATAAGGCCTTTGTTGGTAACCTTCTTTACTCGGATTCAACTGCAGGTGATGGTTATGCTGTAGCGTGCTTAGGTTAAAGGAGGTCGTCTTCCAGCTAGATCCGAACACGTTAACCGATTTTGAGAACAGGTCGTTGTAGATGATACCGGTGTAGATGGAAAACAAACCCATGAGGAGAATAATGTAACGACCTCCAAAGAAAATATTCCAGATCTCGTTGTTACTCTTTTTCGCTGATAACTTCTTTTCCCATAAAACCATGTAAAGTCCAAACAACATCATGATTAAACCTAAAGATATAAAAAATTAGATATATGGGTGTAAAAATATAACTATATATATATATATATATATATATATATATA
>JBAGKK010015722.1:0-11765 GCA_037177015.1 Euceroptres primus
AACTTGAAGCTGTAAAATTAATACTAAGAAATCCTTAGAATATACACAAATGAAAAAATACAAGATAATCAAAAATACTAATATTAATTGTTACGACGTAACAGAAAGTATCACTTATTCTACATATTTCAATTCAAAATTATTCTAAGGTCCACTAATGTAGTACAAGTAGAATTTTTTTGTGTTGGCCGCTTCTTCTACTTTTTTAAATCTATCCTCATAGTTTGCATACTCGAAGATTTTCATGATTCTGTCTGGTAAGAAGACTGCAAATTGGCTTTCTAGCTCAGCCACAATTCTTGCGCCATATTTCGAGTGAACTTTGCGATTCTTGGAAATGGCGTATTTCTTTTTTGGTAAAAGATCAAAAAGCGGCTTTGTAGGCAAGACTCCATCCATGCGACCAACTGCGTTGATCATTTTGAGATCCCCCTTCTCCAAAGGCATTGTTTTTTCTTTCCACTAGAAATTTCACTTTTCCTAGATGACTAACTTGACATTGTATGTCCGATGGTAGACTGACACCATCGATATCTGACGGTGCTATTATAGGCAAGTACCCCTACTCTACCTACATTCTAGAAGGTTCAACGCATGCAGACTATTACCTTCGATATCCTTTTAGACAAACTTTCTAAAACATCGATCAGGGATGCGATCTGTCAAGATTCTGCGAGAATGATCTATAGGAGTTTCTAGAAAGTTCGAAGCATTTGTGAGGCTATTGCCTTTGAGATTCTCTTAATCAGACCTTCTATAGAAGCATTGAGAGTAGTTTTAGTCTCTAACGATTCGGCTAGAAAGATCTATTGAAGTTTATAGAAGATTCAATGCGTTTAGGGTATGGCCTTTGAGATTTTGTTGATTAAACGTTCTAGAAATGACGATAAGTGACTTCTGTGATAAGTGATAAGTGATTTCTAAAAATTCTGCTAGAAAGTTCCATTGAAGTTTCTAGAAATTTTCACGCATGCAGACTGTTGCTTTTGAGATTTCATATCTACAAGATTCTACTGAGGTGGGTAGAGTGGCGTTTCGGCCTATATAAGCAGGGTTCCAGCGATATACAAACAGTTCATTCACGACAGTGAAGCGGTAATTAGAAATATAAGTAAGCGATAGAGGAAGAAAAGTAGTAAAGTGAAAAACTTTAACAGTGACTTATAGGTATAGTAAAAAGAACTTTAATAGTGACTTTTAATTCTAGTGAGTTATAGACCTAGTGAGCTAGTAAATTTTAGAGTAAGTGATTTATAGATAGGTATAGTGACTCATATACACAGGGAAAAACTTTAATAATGACTTATAGAACTATTGCAAAATGATTCTCGATCAGTGCGCAAAACTAGTTACCACTATTGAGAAGGCATCAAACTTGCTATTGCCGCATGCACCTTTAAATAAAGTTAATAAGTGGCGAAATGTGTGTCTGCTGTGCTTGAAGATGGTCCAAAAGAAGCTCTATAGTAGACCACCTCTAACATTTAATGAAAAACGAAAATGCCTCAACGTCATCGAATATCTAGCATGTTTCAAAGCACGTTTTGATCTACTAGTTAGAAAAGGAAGTGGAATTCGGAGCAAGCAACCGAAGTGTGATGTAATCAATGATCGAGTAAAGTTGATTGATGCCAGCAAAGCTTTCTATAGCAGAATTCGGACATGTGTCATTGCAAATCTTGTTCACAAAGACGTTCTTGCTTTCCTAGATAACGCTGCAGTTTTATTTAAAGCGAAAGTAAGAAAAACCTTACGTGAACTCAGAGCTCTAAAAGTCAACGCAGTGCTCATTGCATACTATACAAAGATTGGTAAGGAGGAGTCTGAAGAAAAAAATTTCAAAACGAAGAATGGAGAGATCTACTCCAGTACGAATTTGAAACTCTGGTTCACAAATAACGTAAGGAGCCCTATCTTGACGGAAATGGAAGAGTTTCAAAAGAAAGATTTGGGATGGACATTGTATTTGATCGTGAAATTAGAAGTAAACATAAACAAGATGAAAATCATGAAAGTTAGCTCATATATTAAACTTCCAAAGTGGATCAGGGGTAAAAAAGCTTGTATTAACTTGAAGAATGAGGACAATGAATGGTTTAAATGGGCCATATTATCGAGAATACACCCAGTCAATAAGAGCCAGTATAATCCTCACCTTGTATCAAGCTGTCAACATTATAAAGACGATCTAGATTTTTCCGGAATCAAGTTTCCTGTTGCCTTAAAAGATGTGTCAAAATTCGAAGCACAAAACACCATCTCGATTAATGTTTATAGCCTTATCATGAAGAAGAAGAAATTTGTTGTTGTTTCACTGAATCTAACATCTCACCAGAAAGACAAGCATGTGAACAATAGATTGTGCAAGATTGAATAACTATAAAGTCGTACTACCAAAACCCGGCAAGAATTTTATTGAATTTAAAATTTTCAAGAATGGAAAGAGAATTCCTTTCATCATCTACGCAGATTGTAAGTCGTAACTAAAACCAGTCGACAATGAAGTTCAAGGAAGAAGATCCAATTCAGAAGTCTTTCAAAGACATGTGGTTTGTGACAGCGACTATTACTTCAAGTGCAGTTACGGTGATTCACTATCTTTTTACGAGTCCTGTCCCGGTGATATAAAACCAGCGAAATGGTTTGCTCTGAAGTTACTGGAAATTGCAAAGGAATGTGACAAGATACTTACATATCCAGTTCCCATGCAGAAAATGACTCGAGAACAACAAGAAGCCTTTATTGAAGCTACAACATGTCACATCTGAGAAAAAGCCTTACATCCACCAATGCAGAAAGTACATGACCACTGTCACCTCACTGGTTAATATCGTGGTGTCGCGTACGCAGATTGTAATCTAGCCTATCAGAACTCATGCACCATACCTGTCGTCTTTCACAATTTGAGTGAAAATGATGCTCACTTCATCATTCGAGATGTTGCCACACAATTTGAAGGTAAAGTTAAAGTTCTCGTTCTGAATAAAGAAAAATACATCTCATTCACAAAGTATTTTCAGGATACACAGATACAATTCGGGTTCATAGACTCATTCCGTTTCATGGCATCATCATTAGAAAAGTTAGCATCATATCTCATCGAATATAAAATCGTCAATTCTATGTTTTTGGGCATTGAAAGAGAGGAAATTGTGCTTCTTACTAGGAAGGGTGTTCTTCCCTACGAATATCTTGACTCAAGGGAAAGATTGAAAGAAAATCAGCTTCCTGCAAAGCCATATCCTTCTTTCATTGTGACTCTCTTGTTTCTCGCACTTTTTTGGCGACAAATTCTCCAAAGCGGTACTCAAAGCTACCGAACCACCCTTATGTGTTTCTTGCGTTTGCCCGCATTTTTTCGATGATGCTGAATGCATCATCAAGACCCTCCATAATTTTCTTGGACATGCTCCTTTTAGTTCCGCAGAAGTCCTCCATTTTTCTTAGCCTATGCTCCAGCTTGCAGATGAGGTCCAGCTCTTTCTCCATTGCTTCTGTAGCCCCCTCCTTGTAGCCTCTGAGCTCGCTCTGAAAACTTGAATCTCTCTTGTCCGTCACATCTAATTCTCCACCGAACAGCTCCTCACAGACGCTTTTGTCCTGAATGTCGGACACGTCCACGAGTTCCTCCAGCTTCTCAAACACCCTCCGGTTTCTATCCTTTTTTACATTTTGCATCTCCATAATATTCCCACGAAAAGCTAGTGAAAAAAACGGTCCACCCCCGCAGAGCCCCGCATGCAGGAGTAAGGTCTGAATACTCTAGGAGGCGACCTGATATCCTAGAGGCACCGTTTGCGACAACACACCCCTGTGCCACGCAGCCATCAGCACGGTAGCCCACACCTTCGCTTGCGGTCGTTTCCCTAATAAGGGGCCCATACAAGGTACTATCACCTGGGCCAGGTGAACCTTGGTTTCTTAACGAGGTTGTTACTCCTCCCCCTCCTCCTTTCGCATCCGAGCTTGGGACCAGCAATGGCGGAGTTATGATGATGATGATGATTTTTTTTACGAAGGTAGGTGAAAAATGTTCTTAAAACACGCCGAGAAGGGTCAACACTTCTTGGAAGTGGGGGCATTCTCAGTGGCATCGCTATCCTTTTCAGCATAGCGGCGCCACTAAGGACCCCGCTAAAAAACACCTCCCTTTCTCCTTGGCATAATTCCCGCCGGTACCGCTTTCGCATTACTTCAGGGGGTGCTGTTTTCTGGCAGTGCTTCGTCTCTCTTTTATTATGCCAACTTGGTCGTCCTTTTGCTGCCTGGGCTTTTTAATGGATCTGCCCAGCTGCAATGTTAGCCTGCACGTCCAAGAGGCTTCCTCAGCGAGGCTGCCTCTCTGAACGCCAAGCAACTCCTTGTTCTCGAACGATGGTCTGTCCGGTGCTTATCTCATTTTGCGGCGCAGAGGTAGCACTGCGGTGTGCTTTCGCACACTGCAGCTTTGTGCCCCTCTTTTCCGCATCGCCATCATGATTTGGTCCTATCTGGACCCTCGCAGTTCTCTGCCATGTGGCCGAAGCCCAGACAACGGTAGCACCTTATTGCCTCAGCCTTCTTGTGCAGACGGCAGGATACCCAGCGCACCTTAAGGTGTCCAGTGCGCACCAGACTTACCCCCAGATCATCTTCCAGCTCCACAAAAGCCTTCAGATTGCCTCTAAAGGGTCTTCTCGTGAGGTTGACCCTGACGACTCCAAACGGTTTGCCGAAATGCTTTCTAACGGATTCCTCTACTTCTTCTGCATCTGTTGTAGTGTCGAGGTCCAGAACCTCGATCTCGGTACGAGGGACGAGCTCACGCACGCTACCCCCATCACCGACCGCTTAATTGATGGCAGCCGATAGCTCATCTCTGCCCCCTAATGTGGGTCGCAGTTCTTCTAGAACCTTACCGTGTCTCGTTTGCCTGACCCTTTTGATTTTCACGCCGAGGGCGTCAGGTTTTATCTTTTTCTTAAAGTCCTTAAGGACTGACGCGTAACTCAGACCCTCGGTCGGTTTAATAAGGACTGCCTCGGTTTTAGCTCGTGTCTGCTTCTTCTTCTGCTTTTTTTTCTGTTTATTGTAGACTCTGGCTGTTCTTCCACCTTTTTTGGTGTCGAGGTCGTAGGCGCTGGAGCGTCATGTGTCCTCAACTTTTTGCTCCTTGGCTTGGAAGGACTCGTCTCTACTAGACTCAGTGTTATCTCCCACTCTCGCTTCCCATCACAGGTGGTGGGAGCTGCCACGGCTTCATCCGTCTGAGAACCACTTTGGTTTGACCCCCTCTTCATCTTCTCCTTTCGGGTCATGGCTCTAGTTCTGGCCGTTCGTCTAACATTTTCGATCAGGTCCCTATGAAGACCCTCGATCGTCACAGAGTGATCGCGCAGTTCGTTTATCAAATGCTTCGCTCGTTGAAGTCCTCCCCTAATTGGAAGCCACATATTTTTTTCTTGCTGCTAAAGTGCACCATTTCTTTTATGGTACCCCGCAGCTCTTCGAAGAGTTGATATGTCTCGGTGAGTTTGACATCCATTTCTGCTAAGTCCCTCTTATTCACCGATACTTTCCTAATGTCTTCCTCCTCCGTGACGTCGAATGAACCACATAACTCTTCGCAAACGCTCCTGTCAAAGTATGTTTGGTTCCCCCCAAAATCCTTGGAACCGGCACTGGCCACTGTGGCTTGCACCCGAACGGAATCAATGGGGAGATTGTTACTCCCTTTGGGTATATCGTTTTTAACATACTCACTCATGATTGGTTTTCATTCGGGGTTCCTTTCCCTATCTGGTTTTTTTCCGCCCCGGTTATTTGATTTCCACGGTACCACCCATATCTGGGAGGCGTTTCCCTATCCGCAACCTGGGGAGGCGCTCGATGGGGGACCAACAACCCCACACGATGATGATGATTTTTTTTTTATACGGGATGGTGGAAAAATCTGATAACATCCACCGAGAAGGCTCCGCACTTCTCGATAGTGTGGGGCTTTCGATGTTGATGGAGATAAAGAGATGTTAATTTCCATCTTTTACCCACTAAAAAACCACCATCTTCATCTGAGCATGATTCTCCCCGGAAACCGCTTGCGCATTGCTTCAGGGGGTGCTGCTTTCTCGCTCTCCAAGAGCTCCTTCTATTTTCTTTTTTTTCCTTTCCTGCCTGAGTTTGCCTCCATCTTGTCCCAACCAAAATGAACGCATCGTCCTCAGCAGCGCGATAAAATCGTGCATCGGGCTCGTCGGCCTTCAACATCCTGGTTGGGTATGGTAAGTTCTCATTGCTGGTTTTCGGACTAATCGGTCCAATGTCCATTTCCAGCATCGTCCTCTCTTCTAGCTATCTATCACATGTGAAGAACGTGTGTGACGCGTCATCTCTATACGGGCCGCAATACCTGCAGTCGGGGCTTGTTGCTTTGCCGATTTTGTGCAGATACGCCTGGAAATATCCGAGGCCCGATAGGAACTGCGTCAGGAAGTATTTCACTTATCCGTGTGGTCGTTCAATCCAGGCAGTAAAGTCGTTTATAATTCTAAACGTCCACCTACCTCTAGGATCGCTTTCCACCGCAACATGGTGCGTGCACGTGACTCTCCTTTGGCGACGATCTTTTCCACCTCCATCTTCCTTTCAAAAATTTCCTTCTTTTCGTGCGCTAAATTATCGATCGGAATTATCCCTGCGATCAACAGCACTGCGGGCCAAGAGACTGTACGAGAGGAGCAGGCGACCCGCTGCGCTCCTATCCGTTGTACGCCGGCCATCCGTCTTCTGTACTTATCTATCCTGAGTGCATCCACCGATATTTCGGCCCCATACAACAGGATAGATGTGGTGACCGACATCAGTAACCAGCGTTTGCTCGGTTTTGGTCCTCCAACGTTCGACATGAGTCTGCTGAGGCTCGCCGTTACCATGGCTGCCTTACCCGCTGCCTTCTGAATGTGCATCCAAAATGTGAGCTTTGTATCCGGATGGATACCGAGATATCTTGCCGCCTGTTGGGTTTCAATCATCTTGCTTCCCACTTGAAGTTGGATGAACGTCTGAATTCTCTTGGTCGTGAGGATCACGATCTCTGTCTTCTGTAGTGCCAGGTTCAGGCCATACTCGGCCATCCAGTGACACAGCTGGCGCATAACTTGGTTGAGCTTCATTTGCGCTTGTTCCATATTCCGCGCCGTGATGTCGTCTGTGTATCCTACGAGAGATGTTACCTTCGGCAGTTCCATGCGCAGGATACCATCATAGGAAATGTTTCAGAGGTCTGGCCCTAGAATAGATCCCTGTGCGGCTCCCGCGGTGATTTCCCTTGTCCGTGGTTCATCGCTGGTATCATACAGTAGTACTCTGCCCTTCAGGTAATTTCTTACCATCCGGAGGAGATACTGCGGTACCTTGAATTTGTCTCGGAGCGCTTATGATGTCCTTCCACTTAGCCGTGTTGAAGGCACTGAGCTGATACTATAATGCTGCGTCCCTTCCGGAATCCAAAATGTCTGCTGGAGAGGTCCCCAGCCACCTGGATCGCTGATAGCAGGCGTGGTTCCAAGAGCTTTTCCAGGAGCTTTCCGTCAGTGTCCAACCTGCACAAAGGTCTGTAGGATGACGGAGAGCCTGGGTCACCCTTGCCTTTGCTTATCAGCACCAGTATTTGTTCCTTCCATCTCCTTGGGAAACTTCCGGTTCTAAGACAGCTGTTGTACATCTCCAGCAGAAGTTGCGGGTTGTACCGTTCCACTACCCTGAGAGCCTCTGATGGAATGCCATCTGGGCCCGGCGTCTTCTTTTTCTGCAGGGAATCGACGCTTTGTCGAACCTCTCCTGTCTCAAAGAGTGGAATATCCGTAGGGATCTCTCCATCCGTATCTTGCTCCACGTCCGCTGTTGGGAAAAACGAGTCCACGATTTTCCCCATCGTTTCCCCGTCGCTTTTCAGTGGTGCTGTGGTGGCTTCCAGCTTTCGAGTAACTATCCTGTAGCCAAGGCCCCAAGGCTCATTGTCTATTTCTTTTGCCATAGTCATCCAGCTTGCACATTTACTTCGCTTGATGGTCTACCCTAGCTGTTTCTTCATTTGACGAAATTCCGCGATTTTTAGGGCCATCTCAGCAGGTCTCTTTTTTGGCCGCTGGGCCTCCCGGCGTAAGGAGAAGCAGGTCTTCCTCAACTCCGCAATTTCTTTCGCCCACCAGTAAGCCGAGTATCGACTGTTGTTCCGGCTCTCTCGAGGCATGGCAGCGTCGCATGCTCGCTGAATGAGAGCCATAGTTTGTTCCACAACAGTGGCAGAGTCTTCTTCCACCTCTGGGCTTCTCTGTGTATTCCTTGTTGTTCGTTGGTTGCTCTTTATAACCTTAGCAAACTTCTCCTCTTCCAGCTTCGCCGCATTCCACCTCTTCAGTTCACGAGTGAGCCCTTTCGGAGCATTGTTTCCTTGTTGTATCTGAAACGCGATGTATTGGTGATCACTACCTGTGAATTCCTCCATCACCTTCCAGTTTACTCCTTCCTCTCCAGATCTTCTGAGGCGAAGGAGACATCTGGTTCGTTTCTCTTTCTCCGAGTCGTCTAAATAGTGATGTGCCAGTGTTTAGGACTATCAGTCCTCTTCTGGCCGCCATCTCCATTATTTTTCTCTAGAATTTGACTTTGGCATTTCGTACTCTAACGCTTCCGCTTTAAAGTCGCCGGCTACCAAGCTGCCGCCTTTCATGTCCTGAATTGCTTCCTCTAGACCTTTCAGTTTATCCTCAAAGTCTTTGATCGGCTTATTTGGCGTGAGGTAAATGCTCACAAAGGTGGTCCGCCTACTTCTTACCTAAACGAATCCTTCCCCAGATCCATGGTCATCCACTGGTATATGTGTCTGGTTCGGAACCCATATCGCCGCAGTGCCGAGGGCGTCCTTATACCAGGTCCGACTGGTTTTGTCCTGGTACTGCTCACTCAATATTAGAACGTCGGCCTGCTGTTCATACTTGATATGATCTAGCAGGTCGTCCGCTGTTCTGCTTCGGTGTAGGTTGCCTTGCAGGACATTTATCATGTTCTGCGGTTAACTTTAGCTTGGTCCAGAGCCTCCCTGAAGACTTGGCATGTGCCAGTTTGTGGGATATGCTTAAGCTGGTCTTCTGGGAGCTTTCTTTCTGTGCACAGAACACATTTAAATCCTGCTTCGCAGCTAGCGCCTCGATGGCCCTTCATGCCGAACTTAAAGCACACGTCTGTTCTGTCCGGGCTCTTACAGTTCCTGGAGTGATATCCATACCCAAGGAATTTTAAGCATCGCTCCACCTGGACTCTTCCCCTCATTCGGCAGTTAACCCATCCTATTTTGATGCGCTCCGTTCTTAGTAGTTCATTTGCAGCTTAAATACTGAGCTCTACTATCGCCAGAGATTGTCCTCTGCCGTTAGACTTGCTGACGATGACCTTTATTTGCTCTGCGAACTCCTTCAGGTCCCGTTTCCATGCTGCTTCGACCTCTTCGCTGGTAGTATAACTGTCCAGATCTCTGATCTCGACAGTTGTTCTTAGTGTTAAATTTTGAACTGTGCCATTCTCTCCAAGAACGCCTTTTAGGGCGTGTGTAAAGTCAGCACAGTCCTTTGTATCTCGTCCAAGTTCTAGGAGGATATATCCAGCCCTAGTTTCTCGTATAGCTCGAATCTCCGTTTCGATCTCCTCTGGTTTTATTTTCGACCTTATGTCTCTAAGGACGTCTGCGTAGGACTTCCCGTCTGCCGGCTTTATCAGCAGCGCGTCTGTACGCTGTCGTGTTTTTGGCTTGCTCTTCCGTTTTTTCTTCGGTTGTTTGTTATCAACCTTTTTACTCCTGCTGCTTTCACCCACTTTGCTCCTTTGTGGGGTTAGTAGGTCCTGAGATTGCAGACTACCTTTTCCTCTCTTTCTTCTCTTTGTAGCCTGTATCCCATTCATATCTACAGTCCAATCGCGCATCCTTTTATCGGTGGGCGATGCACACTGGTTTTCTGCTAGGCTTGTGGCTGCTCTCTTCTTTTGCAGCCCTGCTTACATTGTCGGTGTATCCGGGTTTTCCGCGCCACCTTGCGCCCAGAGAAGGATATTCAGGCTATCCTGTACCGTTTTCATGATCGCTCGCTCGGTCTGAACGAGGTCAAGCTGATACTCTAGCTCGATCACTCCTTTCTTAATTTTTGTGCTAACATTCATCTGTCTGTCTGCAGCTTCCTTTATGATGGTTGTAACCATCCTCCCTTTTCCGAGAGCCTCGTCGATTATACTTTCGGCTGTTTCGATTTTCTCTTTTAGCACCGTTATCTTCTTAAGTACTTCTTTATCGTGTGTTTAGTCTCCCACAAAATCCATGAGACCAGCACCGACCACCGGGGCTAGCACCCGATCGAAATCGGTGGAGAGATTGTTACTCTCTTGGGGTATTTTGTTTTTCCCACACGTTTCCATGATTGGTTTTGAATTCGGGGTTCCTTCCTCTGGCTGGTTTTTGTTTGCCCCGGGTATTTAATTTCCCCGGTACCATCCATATCTGGGAGCCGTTTCCCTATCCGCAACCTGGGGAGGCGCCCGATGGGAGACCAGCAACCCCACGCGGGACACGATGATGATACAACCGTAAGTAATGATACTACGGATGCTTTCATAAGCAATATAACGCTCGAAGACTTTTAAAACCGTTGCGAATTTATATTTTAACTACGTCTACTTTTGTCATCTTATAGGTTAAGATTTTCTTTTGTAAAATTAGGCTTAGTCTTTTTTCTTGAATAAACCAAACATTCAATTTTACATTGAGTGAAGATTTGTTTAAACCTATATAGTTATTTATGAGTTAATTAGGCTCATTTTAAATTTAATTTGGTATCATTCTTTACGGTGGTAAATATTACAAACATGGTTGAGTTGAATTCTAAATCCAAATATCGCTTACTGTCAGCGGTGGAGAATTACAGACGTCGTTGGGCTGCATTTTCAACATTGAACTTTATTCCAGCATCGTTTGGTTGCAATAAAATTTCAGCGCTGGACACACATCGTTGGATTGCATTTTTTCAATTTCGCGCGATCTCGTTTCCTTTAAAATTAGATCAATAAACATTTTACGAAGAAATAATATTAGGTCAAAGTTTCTAGAAGCTTCGAGAATCCCCAACTATGTTTCTAGAGGGTTCGACAACTCAGGGGAATCCCGATCCCATCTGAATAAAACTTGTGTATCTCGTTTAATATTGTAGCGACCAATCTCCTTGAGTGAACCGCGAATTCATTGCAGCTTTTTAGAAATTTCTATCCCTGATTACCAACCAGTTAGAAGGTTCCAGAAAGTTTACCGAAGAAAAATCCTAGAGATTTCTAGAAACTTCCAGGATTCAACGGAATCCCCGATCCCACGAGCGCCACCTACCTTACCGACTGAGTTACTAACTGTCGGTAAATTGCCAGTAACTGTTTTACCAGGTGATTATCTCCAGAACCAGCTTAGCGATACTACTATTAGACTCTTACATACAAAAGTTACAGTATTTCTAAACTGCTGTATTAAATTTTGTAATGGATTCGAATAACGAAAATTGTTATAGTGCTTTGAAAGAAGCGAAATAAAATGTTGTACACTTCGGTACAAACGCTTTGCAATCTTTCTAAACCACTATACGAAAAATGGAGGTCACGTGATATTTTGTTTCACGCTGGCGCATGGAAAAAAGAAAGACGGAGGGAAGTGTATAAACACACTATTACATAGACTACAAATCCTTATAATATATATA
>JBAGKK010015733.1:0-11765 GCA_037177015.1 Euceroptres primus
TTTATTTCTTATACAATTTTATTTCTTCATCAATTTTCTTTTTTGAACCATTTTATTTTTTAAAAATTTTATTTCTTCAATAATTTTATTTTTTTATTAATTACTTGTTTTTAGCAACTTTATCATTTAAAAAAATTTTATTATTTGTTAAAATTTTATTTTTTAATCTATTTCATTTCTTCCGCATTTTAATTTCATTTTCTTTTTTCAAAAAATTTTATTTTTTACACAAATTTATTTTTTAAACAGTTTTATTTTGAAAACAATTGTTTTAATTTGTCAAACATTTTATTTTTTCAACATATTTATTTTTTTAAATAATTTTATTTTTCAAACAATTTATTTTTTGAACAGTTTTATTTTGAAAACAATTGTCTTAATTTGTCAAACATTTTATTTTTTCAGCATTTTTATTCTTTTAAATTATTTTATTTTTCAAACAATTTAATTTGTTTAAACAATTTCTTTTTTTCTATTATTTTATTTTTTATAATTTTATTTTTTCAATACTTGATAGTTTAATATTCACTTATTTAAATAATAATTAATTAATTTAAAAATAATATTACTCGATGATAAAAGTATTCTAATTAAAAATCACATAAATATATATTTAAAATTTGATATTTAATTTTAGGGTTCAAATATCTATTACTTTTATTTTCCTTTGGGACATAATGGAATACTGGTATAACTTTGGGTATAACAGTTTCATTGTATAGTTTAAAGGTTTCCCGCCCATCACCGTGTAGTTATTTATGGACTCTCTTCGCCTTTTAGAGACGAATCTCTTCTTGTTTTTGCTAATTATCTTATTGATATTGAACTTCAAAATTATCCATTTTTAAATGATCAATTCTTGATTCTATGAAGAAGTACTATTGTAATTTTTAACTAAAAGAACCAATATTTATGGCCCAAAATGAGCTCCTGAAAATCATCATTTTCGGCCTTTTTAGTCAAAAACCATCATTTTTGTAGCAAAAAAATACCACTTCTAATTAGTTTTTTAATAAACACATTTTTTGAGGCACATTCTTATAGCCTGATTATTAAATGTCCCAAATTTCATTATTTTATTACAATAATTTATATGTATAATTCAAACATGAAGGCAAATAGAGGTTTTCCTATGTTAAAGTCCATAAGAAATTGATTAACGATGCGCTTGCTGAATTTTTTTTTTAAATCTGAAAAAATACACAAGAGTTTTTCCTCTATGAAGATTCAGTTTCTAGCATTGGATGGTCAAAATTCGAAAATACGTTATTTTGGACCACCCTAATGGTTATGTGCATTTTTTGTGGACAATATACACTAGGGATCATTAGTTTTCTAAGTAAATATAGTATTATATGTACTATATGTAAAGTCATACAGGCACTATACATTAAGTCATATGTATGTATGCACTGGCGTCGAGAGCTGATGTCGGCCTCCCTGAGGCATAGAGTCGCTGAGCATAGCACCGTGGTTTACATGGGTAAATACATAAATAAGGAAAGCCGGCATTAGGTGCTTGTCATTATTCTAGCATAAAGAATTCACAAGCGTGTATACTGCATGGTTCTCCAAAAGCATAGTATGTTATATCCCCTGTCTACCTCACCCTAACTTACCGCACAGCCTCCATGTCGACACGATGCAAGAGGGAATTTCACGCGCTTGTAAAATTCGCTTACGAACAATTTTATACAAGATTGAAGAGCTGAATGTGAAAACAAATTAAGGGAAATGAGCTTTTGATGATTTTTTACCTTTTTCAAAAAGAATTTTTACATCGAGGCGAGACTTCTTTCTCGAGATCGTGGAGAATCAGTTTCTAGATCGTTTTATAATCATTGAAGCTTTAAAGGTAAATTTTATTCCAAGACTTCAGTTATACCAGATCTAAATATTTACTTGCTTGTGGAATTATTATTTTTTCAAAGCTTTACTCTGTAGATTTATTTCGAGCGAGATATATTTTTTCCACGCTCATGTAACACTTGTAGATAAGAGTTCTTAAGTAACTTCTTAGCTACTGGGTGCTTGGGCACTTAAGGGTTCTTTTAAAAAGCCTTCTAGCTGACAGAAACTGAAGCTTCAATTTTGACAAATATTTCCTTTTAAGCCCTTTCACGTATTCTTCGTTTTTTTTGTTTTTTGTACATGCTCTTGAATTTATTAGATTAGTTCCCTTCAATTTAAAATTTAAATGTGCATAAAGATTCAAATGCAAATTGAACATAGCGAGCCAAACTTTATAGTGTTTTTTACGTGGGGCATTATTTCTCAAGTGTACTCGGCCCAAAAAATGAATTTCTCCAATCGGGTTCAAATTTACAAAAAGTTTAGTCCTATTAGATGGCACTTCAAAAAAAAAAAAGATTGATCAATTCGGTGAAAAACTCGCCGAGGTAGAGGGGATGAAATTTTTGTATTTTGCATAAAGAGCCCCTATTTCGGATATAAATATTTTTTTATGTGTGACATAAAAAATTTTGACTCAAACGTTTTCGATAGATTTTTTTCCCAACCTTTCGAGTAAAGTAAAAAAATTTTAGAAAATTTAAAATTTAGCCACCATTTTTGAAAAACGAAAACAGTATTGACGATTTTTAAGTTCGACCCTTGTTTTTCTTTTTTTTTTTAACTAAAAATAAATCTTAGAAGATTTCTCAATTATCATTTGGGTAGGTAACGAGATTATCATCAGAAGAGACTTTTCATGGTTGAAATGCTTACTTTCAGATTCTTGAATAGCAAAATGTCGTTTTTTGTTATTTTTGACAAATTGAATTTCAAGTAACCTGGTAAATTAAAAAAAATGTTCCTATGTGCGAAAAAAATTAGGAAAATCTTTTGCATGTACAGTGTTTGATAAGAAATAATATTCTAAAAACGGAAATTCAAAAAAAAGTTTTTGTTGATTTTAGAATTTTTTAAAAATGTTCAAAAATGAAAATTTTTAATTTCATTAATTGCACATTTTTAATGTGTAAATAACATTTATACTTATTATGTGATGTACATTACATGTAAATTGCACATTAAAAATGCGCAATTAACCAAATTCAAAAAATTTCATTTTTGTAATTTTCCAAACATTCTAAAGTCAACAAAGTTTTCTTTTTGAATTTCTGATTTTATAATATTGTTTCTTATGAAGAACTGTGTATGCAAAAGATTTTCCGAATTTTTTTTCGCGCATAGGAAAACTTTGTTGAATTTACCATGTTGCTTAAAATTCAATTTTTCAAAAACAACAAAAAATGACATTTTTCTATGCAAGGATCTGAATGTATGCACCTCAAGCTTTATTTTTAGTTAAAGAAAAGAAGGAAAAAGGGTCGAACTTTAAGAAAAAATCAAAAATATTTTTGATTTTCAAAAATTATGGCGCTCTTTGCGCAAAGTACAAAAATTTCACCTACCTCGGCCAATTTTTGGACCGAACTTTTTTTTTGAAGTGCCATCTAATAGGACTAAACTTTTTGTAAATTTGAGCCCGATCAGAGAAATTTCTTTTTTGGGCTGAATACACTTGAGAAATAATGCCCCACGTGTAAAATGTTGATTCCTCCTGGTAAGAGTTGATTTTTTATCATAAAGAATACTTAATTATTGTATTCCCGAGGAAATATAATTTAGCACTATTTCTTATAACAATTTTTAATAATTTTAGACGAAACATTGGAAAATGTGGAAATGTGTGAAATTTTGGAAAATTTAATCTTTTATTCTAATTATCTGAAATAAATTTGAGAACAAAAAATTAAATATGCTATTTGTCTCTGAATGTACACAAATATCTGAGCTCCATTATGCTTGGAGAAACCTATGCCTGGTACACATATATGACACGCATACACACTCAAGGTGGTACTCCTCCAGGGAAATACTCTGAGCTTTTAGCCTACGTCTTATGTTCCTTGGTCTTAGGTTGCACGAGGAGAATGCGTCTGCTCCTATTTTCTCAGCTGCAAGAGAAAACCATGTTCACTATCTGAGAAATGATAAATTACCACATAGGAAAAAGGCAAAGAAGTATTTCTAAAAAAAAATATTCCACTCCTTGGGGATAGGACATCATAGTCAATTTGTAAATCGAGATTACTGCCTATGAACACAGAAAAAAATAAGGATAAAATATATTGCAGGTAATTTTTAGAGGGATAAATTTTTATTCAGACAACTTCACGTCTTCCAAAATACATGTGTTGTCATGGAAAAATAAAATAAAATTTAACCAATATTTGAGTAAAATTTACTCAGTGAAGTTAATTTTTGTTGCAGGTAAATGTCACACCGAAATCAGAGTAAAAATAACACTTCGTTTTTCCTGTGAAGTAATAATAATAATCATAATTATATAGAAGTAAATAGGTTACTTTTAATTTTACTCCTAATTTTTGCTGATGATTCAAAGGATATAATGTTGCATAAATTAAAGTTTGGAATCTGAATTTTATTTTAAAAGAGTTGTTTATACGACTAAAAGCTTTAGAGCTTCACAGAATTCAGACGTTAAAAGTAAAGCTAAAAATGGAATGTAACGAAAGGAAATAAACAAATTCAAAATGACACGGAATAGACTAACGATCATTGCAGTAACTGCAGGATAAGCCTTTAAAAAATAAACAATACTACATGATAAAAAAATGATATAAGAACTTTATATATATATATGAGATATAGGACTTCAGTGTTATATGAAATATAATATGAAACTATTCATATGATATTAGTAATTCGATTTGAATACAGATGATTAATTCTTTTACATTAAAAATTGCAATTTATTTTAATATATCACGTGCAAAGTTAATTTCAAGAAAACATATTACATTTTAAAAAATATTGCTGAAATAAACTGCTTAAAGTAAATCGTGCATTTATATTTTATTTAATCTATTAACCACGATTGCATTTTTATACGTTAATACATATTTAAATAAAAATTATCTTAAGATGAATTTTCATATTTTTATGTACGTGCATCTCTTTGAGTTTTACTTCAAATTTTCGGCCACTTGAATTTCTTCAGAATGCTGCCCATTGAGTCCTCGTTGCAATGTACAAGATCCATAGGGAGTAGAGTTGAAAATCTTTCAGAAATGTTGGAATATTCAGAATTCTTTTACTCTTATTTGTCATACGTTTTGCATGTAAAAGAGAGTCTCATTTTTATAAATTGACAGACTAGTTGTTTATGAAATTGAATTTTAACCTTAAAGAATTAATTTTTTTAATCTCTCAAAAATAAAATTATAAGAATAAAATTCTTTTAAAAATTATGTGATAGATTCCTATTTAAAATTATTATTTTAATCAAGATATACATTTTTGTAATATCAATGCAATTTTTTTATATCAATAGGCATATCTCAGAAACCTGTCACTTTTCAGTAAAAAATTAAACGACAAAATTTCTATAAATACAACACTGGGAATTTCTCTTTATTATCTATAAGTCCTACAAAATCATATTTTGCAGTTGGACAGACAATAACTATTGCCCTAAAATCGTTATTAAAGAATCAAAAAAATTAATTTTGCGAAAGAAATAGATCTGTCTGTATTTCATTTGTATTTTAAAAAATTTTGAAGGTCGGATGACAAAAATTTGGAAATTAGAAAATGATAGGGAAAAAATCCATGGCGCTTTAGTGTATCAGTTTCCAACAAAACAGAAAGATTTCTGTATTTAAATAAAGCCTGTATTTTCAAATAACTATTGACATAGAAAAAAGTATCTTCAAATGAATTACTTAGCTGCATTAAATATTTTTATTAGACGCTGCCAAAGGTTCGATTTTGACACGTTCATCCATCAGTAGATAACCGTTGGTGGTTTTACACCTGGGCACGAAAGAATAATGAGATGTCGATAATAACAATTTATAATAAGTATAATTTCACTCAAAATTAGTTTGCTGATTAAAAGATAGTTGAAACTATCTTTATTTTGCGAAAAATCACGGCTACTCAAATTTTGACGCTTTGTCATCTCTCAAATTTCGTGAGGTTGGTACGATTCAAGGAAGTTCATAACCCAAACTAGCATATGATAGCGAAAAAGCGCGAACTTTTTGAAACCTAGTGAATAGGCACAACTTGTACAGTTTTTTCAGAAAATTATTTAAGAGCTACTTAAAACAAATAAATATGAAACTTGAAAAGAAGTTTTTCTTTAGGAGTTATTTTTATATTAATAAAGAAAAAAATAAAAATGATAATTGAAAATGATAATTAAACTTACAATATTAAATAAAATAATTAATATACAAATTTAAAGGAAAAAGTATTAGCCGAGATTCTATAGTTTTATCTTCATTTAAAATAATTACAAATTTTTTTTCAGAAAATGCTAACAACAAATAAAAAAACTTAAATTAGTTTTCTCCAAAACCAATTTATTCTCAAAATTTAGTACAAAATATGAATTAACCTATTCATAATTTTTTAAATATTACGACAAATTTTTAATGAATTTTATTATTAGTTGATTATTTCTAATAACTTTAAAAAATGTTTTCATCATATTTCAATCAATAATAATTTCATATTTTTTATTGGACGTGTTTTCTACTATAATTTACCAATGGATCTACTAAGAATCAACAAAGTTAAAGTTCTTGCAAAAAATGTATTCAGTTTGTATAATAATAATAATAATAGTAATTTATAGATATCTTTATACAAACAAAAATATAATTTTGCGACATACCTGTTTACTATTAATAAAATTATTCTTATATTCCAATTTACCAATGATATCTTTCCGGGTGGATAGAATTATTTAATAAACATAAATACTTCTGAAATGTTTAAAAACTTAACCACGCTAAACCTCTGAACAAATGTGACAATTCGTGTTTAGTATCATTCAACGATACAGCTCGTAATTATAGCAGTGCTACCAATTGTTTATCTACTGTTGTTTATCTACTATTAGAAAATTCAATGTCAAACAAAAAGTCCTGAAATATTTATAAATAATAAAAATTAACACTTTTTGCCACATACACAATGTTCATTAACCTTCAAATTTTGATTATAATGTAAAACCATGTCTCAGAAAAATTTCATTAAGATGAAAAGCATGAATAAAAAGGGGGTAAAGTTTTTTTCCAATGCTAAAAATTAAGTTTTTGCTTTCGCACAATAATTAATGATACTTTTTCAATGGAAATTTGTCTGACAATACATTATCATTGCCGAAATTGTATACTAAAAGAACCAATCAAGATTCTTGGCTAGTTTTCTTGTTAATCAGGATTATCTACTGTTAATCATTATCTACTTTGGATGGTTTCCCCTACAATTCAAAATTGGTTAAAAATATAATAAAAAAGACTGAAAATTATCTTTGAAGTAACCAAAAATATGTCAGTTTGCTTGTGTGACGTCACTCGAGACATGTAAATCAGCAATTACACATTAAACAAAATTTAATTTTTTAATTCAGCCGTTACGGTCAACCGTAACAATTTATAATTTTCAGCTGCTTACAGAAAACTGAAGACCAACCGTGAGAAGGTATTTATAAACCTTTCCTTGATTATATTTGATATATATATATATATATTTGTATGTATGTATGTATATATGTATGTATGTATGTGTGTGTATATATATATATATTTGTATGTATGTATGTATATATATATATATTATAAACCTATCCTTGATTATATTTTAAAGAGTATCATGAGTGTTACGGTCGTTTTTAAATTTTGTACGCACACAATGTTTTTTAAAATTATGATTCCTCTCATAAGAAAATGAGCCCAATGGTTTAGATTGGCTCTTGCCCTCTATTATTACTTAAATTTTTAGTTTCAATAAGTTTTTATCGCATGCGAGCTGGCTTATTTACAAAAAATCTGCAAATATAAGCATTACGGTCGAAATGGCAAAACTCGAAACTTTTGAAGCCTGTGATTTGGTTCGTATTGAACAAAATGCAGATTCTCATGAATAAGCATGATTGTGCTTTAATTAACTTGAAATAGATATTTTGTTTCATAGCTTTTGTGCAGTGCACTCAGAAAAATATCTGTTTGATTCAAACAAAATTTGTTTGAATCAAACAAATGATAACGTTGATATGGCGTCAAACAAATGTTTCTTTGATTCAAACAAATTCTTTATTTGTCCTTATTTATTTGATTTGAATAAATTTTGATTTAGATCGAATAAATATTTTTTTAAATTAAATAAAGTTCTTGTTTGCTTTAGATATTTTGTGTTTGAAATAAAGTAAAGATTTTATTTTTTAAACTTTATTCGATTTTATAAATAATTTTTAAAAAATTTCAATTTTGTGGTTAAGAAGTGCTAAGTTTGCACTACTTTTTTTAGACTACTTGACGGGATGCACGGGATGGGTAACGATGGTACTGTAACATGTTTCAGTCGCCTTTTTATTCAGTATGATTGCAGTCTTTATTGTGAGAAAGATCCTTCTGCGCTATTAGCGTTTTTTAACGGAACGGTATGCAGATTATAATTTTTGTTTAAATCAAACCAATATTTGCATAAACTCAAATGATTTAATCTTAACAAATCCTTTATTTAAGTCAAACAAATTGTACCAAACAAATTATTGGTTTCAAATAATAAGGTAGATTTTTCATTCATAAAAATATTTTGTTAATTGAAACAAAAAATCCGTTTCTTTCAATAATATATCAAACAAATCTTTTTGTTTGATTCAAACAAATATTTTTCTGAGTGTAAAGTTCACACTATAATACATACCTTCAAACAAACATTAATTTGATATTCATTAAAATTACCTAGATATCTTTGAGAGACACAATAGTGAAAGGTTCTTGAGATATGCTCCAATACATTTTTGCAATTCCGAAACTTAATTAATATATTGAAAATGTACTTACTTGCACCTTAATACCAATGAGAGTGAAATTATTTGATGAACTGCAGGAGTTTTGCATTGAAAGTCTCAACGCCTTCAGAACTTTCTTTTAGGATGGTTTAACTTTTGTTGACTCAGTTAGTTTACTTTCCTTTGTCAATAAAATTAAGACGATATATATAGAATCTTAGAGAAGAACAGATTACAAAGAACCCATTTTAAATTTTCACCCTAAAGTTTCACCCTCATGACGTTATCTTAGTTCTTGATGCAACTACCGGCCAAAATGCTTATAGCCAATTAGAGGCATTTAGTAAGATGGTCAATGTTACCGGGCTAATCGTAACAAAGCTAGATGGCACTGCTAAGGGCGGAGTAGTAATTGGACTTGCAGAAGCTTATAAGGTAAAGTTATAAGATCTTTATTGTTTAATTTTTTCACTGATGGTTATAGTTTCGCATATATAAATTAATTATTTTTATTAGATTCTAGTAGTATGTTTATCAGATTCTAGTAGTATGTTTATTAAATTCTACTAGTAAGTATTTTAGTTTTCGATTCGCCTATCAGTAAATCGCAATTATTCTTAAATTGTTAAATGCAACCCTAAGATATATTTTACAAATGGAACTTTCCTAAGAAGTTGAATATTTATCGATTTTCGTTTGAAAGTTAACTTAGGTTATAAAAGTGCCCCTGATCCTTATCAAAGAAGCAGATGATCCAGGAATCGTCAGAAGATCCAGACTCTCCTTCGCCGTAGCAAGGCATTAAAGTGATATGTGTGAAACACGTGACCCGAGTGGATGCTCTAGCCTAGCCCTCAGTATATGACCTAACGCCAGGGCATAAATAATGCAGCTACTTCTAAAGCTGCCTGTTCACGTAGGCCCAATAGGTTTCTCGGCAAGACAAGGCCGCAAACTGATACCGAACCTACATACCAAAGTATATAGACTACTGCATCCAATACAATTACACGTCACGTGTTCACACTCCACATTCGCGAATATTCGAACTCTATGGATCAAATCGAAATCAATGCAGCCTTTTGGCGAAAGTACAACTCTCTATGACAAAGGAACATATATTACCGGTTTTGCCATTATAATTTCAGAAACGCCATTAAAATTTCCGACATTATAATTTCAGAAACTCTTGACTGTCACATTTTTAAATGAACTAGAATTGGCAAATTCCATGCGTGAAAATTCGATAAGCATTAGCTCGATTCCAGCTGAACTTCCATAATTTGGTTCAATATTACCACTTTATACATGTACTACAAAATGGCTTGATAAGAATCTATATTGAATGCGAATATGAGAAGGAATTGAATAAAATCTGAATAAATTTATTTTGACAATAGCGCTTCCGATCTTATGTGATTCTTATTGCTACAAAGTATTATGATCATCCTGCCTGGTGCTATCGATTCCGTAATTTGTCTCCTTTTTATAGCTCAGTGCTTGTGGAATATATACATCTTTGAGAAAGTTCAAATCGTATTACTACCCTATTTTCTGGGCTCCAATGTAACCCACTTGGAGTATGCAGACTGCAAATGGCAGTTCGGTAAATCGGATCACCCTCGACCAACTTACACGGACAATCGAATTCTCACCTACCTTCTAAGGTATAATGTCCTCCTCACTAATGGTCATTTCTCACAGTTCTTAAGAACAGACCCCTCTTCTAATCCTTACCTTTAAATAAGAAATGCTCTTCCTAACATTAATTCCTAAATCTTTAGAGAGAATAATTTTCAATTGAAGAATGTAAATAATAACGCAGGCACACAAAAAAAATTGTGCGGAGCCAAAAAGCAACCTATATAGTATTGTAGCTATTGTAGTACTACTACTATTGTAGTAGTATATAGTATTTATCTAGCATAGTAAAAATCTACATTGATTGGAATTTTCTGCTTACCAGCTTTCTTTTATTCGAGTTTGAATTTTTAGTTTAGGTCTAATTATTCCAAGTAGGCCACCATACATCAAATGTATTTTTTTTTTGCTGTAAAATGAATTTTTTAATGGCTTTTATGTTCAAAAAGGTTTTCCCAGGTTTTGGAAGCAAACAAAATTTTTTTGCAAAAGTTATTAACAATAAAAATTTAATGTTACAACAACAAGGACAACAACATTAAAATATTCCCCGTTACAACATGAACATTTTTCTCGGGAACGGCTAAACGTTTTGCTCCCAAACTAAATTTTTTTGCAAAAGTTATTAACAATGAAAATTTAGTGTTACAATAACAACGACAACAACAACATTACAACATTTCTCGTTACAATATGAACATTTTTCTCGGGAACGGCCAAACCAATTTTGATGATACTTACGTTGAAATTTTTATTTAAAAAAGTACATTTCAGAAATCTTTCTTCCGAATATAAAAATATTGAATTTGTTTAAAAAATATCAATTGTTTATAAACAAATTGAACTTTTTTCTTTCAAAAGAAAAATTTTTTACACGTTATTCTACATGTTTTCTGGAGAGAAATACAAAAAGGAATACTAAGTAGTTTCTATTATTATAGAAACTATTTCTTTTTAGAAAGTATTTCTTTTGCGAAAGTTTCTATTACAATAGAAATATTAAGTAGTTTCTAATATAATAGAAACTACTTAGTATTTCTCTTCGCATTTTTCTCCAGAAAAAATGTAGAATAAGTAGTTTCTATCGCAATAGAAACTACTAGTAAAGAAATACTTATTCTACATTTTTTCTGGAGAAAAATGCGAAAAAATACTAAGTATTCTCTGGATATGAGGGCAGTGGTGTGCGCACGCGACGCGGTGGCGAGTTGGGCTGATTTGCTTGGAGTTTGGTTATTTTGCGGGTCTTTTTTGGACGGGGAGTGAAATTGGGTGAAGTGAATCAGGT
>JBAGKK010015744.1:0-11764 GCA_037177015.1 Euceroptres primus
AAAAAGCTAGAGTTCTTTTGTTCAATAACTTTTAACGCCGCAAGTTTTTCCAAAATCAATTCCATGTTAGCATGTTGTTTATACATGCATGTATCTCTCGCTGTTATTGGTCTTTTCACAACTCAAAATGGTTTACATACTTCGTGTACAAAACTGATATAGGTTTAACAAGAAACCTTTTTGGCTTACGAACTTTTTTTCTGACAAGAATGGCTTTTTTATTAGGCGATATAATGGTATTATCGTCTCTTTCTAGAAAAGCAAGAACGCTTTTTTTAACTTTAAATTGTCGTAGATGTCTACTGTAACCTTGAAAATAGGAATTTCTTGGATGACGAACTGCTCTTTCACCAACTGTAGATTTAGCTTAATTTATAATTGTATTTTTCTTTAAAGAAGCTTGGTCTGCACTAGTGAAAAGAGCATTTTGAGTTTTTGGGTCTCTATTTCGCAGACTGGACAATATGATTTCTGTTAAGAGAAGTCATTTTTCTATTGCTTGTGGCCCCTTGCACATCGTATCTTGTACCTTTTTCTTAAAAGATGGAGGAGTACCTATTTCTAGCATTCTTAAGAATCTACGTTTCCATTTATTAGCTTTTCTCACTGTCTTATTTAATCGCATTTTCAAATCTTGAATAATTTTTTTACTTTTCTATTACTTTTTTCTGTATTTGCAGGTTTTTGCAGAGTCGGACGAGACTTCAGTTTTGGATATTACTCGGTTTCTTCTTTTTTGAAGTCTCCATATTTTTCTACGGCGTTGTTTTTCCTTCAAAGTTATTTCAGGAATTGTTTTAATATCACCAGTTTGACGGCGACGTTTAAATCGTTTTCTCTCTTTATTTTTATCCCTTCTATGCAATTATTGATCAGTAAAGTCTGTTCCTTTTTGTAATAGAATGTTATTAAGACATCGTCAAGTAATTGACCGGCGATTGCCCTGTACAATAAATTCTATTATAAATCTACTAATGAAAGAGTTATCTGAAAACTTGAACTACACGTAAATGGGTCAATTGAAATTAACGTCGGATCTCTTATTCCTTATTATCATGCTTGAAATATTATATTTTATATTGTTTAAAATAAACGGTGTCTTGCAGTGGTTTGTCCCCTGGTCCAAATTAAAAACTTCGATTATTTTTTTTAAATATTCCATAGTTACGCTACCGACGGAAATTATCTAGATGCCTGTTTTTTGAGCCGTTGCTGAAGTACTTTAATTCTTATAATATTAGCATGAGAATTTCTTCCTCATAATACTGCGAAAGTTAATAAAATTTAGCTTCAAATAAGCCCAAGTTGAAGGAAAAATGTCAATTTTATAAAAAGGTATTGCAAAAGAATAATTAAATTTCGATGTCACCAAAAAAATTGGAACAGCTCTGGAAAGAATTAACATGTTTTAAAGTTCTTGTGTTCACTTTAAAAGTAAGTTTCCATAATATCTTTAGAAATTGTTAAGATATTTAAAAAAAGTTTTCCTAGATTGTGCCCTAAGTTCAAACTTGATGCAAAAAAATATCGCAAATTTTCAAAAATCATTAAATACTTACAAATTTTTTTAAAGTCATTGCTTATTATATTTTATTAAATTTTATTAATAATTATATAAAAACTTTTTTAAATCATGTAGCAAGTACAATTATTATTTGAAATTTTTTAAGTTTTTTTCACCAAGTTTGACACTAGTGTTATGTCATGAACAATAAAACATACCCTTTTATTTTCGAAAATTGGGAGACCACTTAGCGACCCTTTCGACTTAATGTGTTTTTTTTCACTTCCGTTTTGCGATTTGGGAATGACTCTAATACTTTCTCTCGGCAAAGATAGATAGAAGGATAACCGTTTGGAAAAAATTTACACTCTGTCCACGCACAATTTGGGTATAGGTACCGGAAGGTAGGTACCGACAAGACTGAATGTCTTTCGAGCAGAGTAGCTGTTTGCGAACAGTTTTACTGGTGTTTGACGTAACACCGAAACCGCAGGTAACTTGAAGAGGACTGGAATTGATACGTATCGTAGATTGAAAAAAACTGGACTGAACTACTTCCCATTGTTTCTTGGGGTTTTTATACCTATTGACTACATTAGTTGGATAGAGTGCGACAATCCCTTTGTCTCTATCCCACATTTAAAAGCATAGTGACTCACTGAGGTAGTCGAACCGAGATCACTTTGAAATATCGAAAGTGGAGATTATTGTGAGTGGCGTGTGACACGTCTTCAAACTCTTTCCTGTGTTTCTGGTAAATATTTTTGGTTTTAAAAGCGCGGTGACTCATCTAATTAGAGGTACACCGAGATCACTTAGAAAGATTCGAACTGGAGATTACTGTGAGTGCAGTTTGATAGCCCTCTCGTATGTATGTTTGGTTTCTTGTACATAGAAGGTGGTGACTTGATTATGAAGAAGTGCGTCGAGATCCTTTTTTATCTTGTTTGTGTTTTCCCTATTTGCGTTAGAACGAAGGTTCCAAACGCCGATTACATGCTTGTGGCAGGCTAGCCACAGATCCGAGAGAAGATTAGTGTACGTCATTCCCACATTTCCTTCAATTACGTAATTTGATAATAAGGCTTTCCACATGTAAATTATATATAAACAATAAGTTTACAATAGGTTGGATTTGGATATTTTTAATAATCATATTCACTATATTTATTAAATAACGTCATGGGACGTGCACCTCCCCCATTTTGTTCGAGTATGGGAATGAAATGAGAGTGCTCGAACCTTCGGCAGAAGTTACCAATATCAACTATGAATATGTATTAATTTAAGGGAAATATCACATTCCTTGATTCAAAGAAGGACATATTTGATACAAGAAAGATTTAACTAACTTTTAACCCTTCTTGAATTGATTAAGTGTTAAGGTCTAATTATGGTTTTGTCAAAGGAATTTAATCCTAAGTTGAATTTAAGAAGTAAATTATTTCTTTTTCTGAATATTTCATGGAGAATGGAAACCTTAATTGCTAAAAGAATTATATAACCATGAAAATATATCATAAAACGATTTAAATTTCTTTGCCATATCCAGATATAGTAGATCGTAATTAAGCTACATGATGGGCCTAATTAGGATTTCCATTTATAATTCACTTTAGTTTAATCCAGTGAAAGTAAATACTGTCGAAAAAAATCTTTTTGCAAGACTTATAATTAAATATAAAATACATAGTACAATTTTTTTGACGATTGTCGAATATAACAACTATCCTTTCGCAAGGTTTATAATTAAATATAAAACAAATAGTATAATTTATTCTGATTGTTGTCGAATATAATAAAAATTTTGTCACAAGGTTTATGGTTGAGTATAAAATAGTTAGTACAATTATTTTGATCATTGTCGAATATAACATAAATCTTTTTTCAAGGTTTAATACAAAATTAATAGTACAATGGTTTTGATTATTGATGAATATAACAAAAAAAATCTTTTCGTAAGGTTTACGATTGAATATAAAATACATAGATGATTGTCGTATATAACAAAAATCTTTCTGCAAGGTTTACGATTGAATACAAAATAAACTTATACTCTTGAAAATCACTCACGGATTTAATGTCTAATGTTCAAATTACAAAGGTTGTATAGTGTGTGAAAATTAATTAAATTAATTGATTCAATTAATTTATTTGTAGAATTTTAATTTATTTGTAGAAAGAAATAAATAATAGAAATTTGTTGGAATCGGAAGTGGTTGAGAATTTCTCCAAAATACCGGAGCATTTTGTTTTTTATTCTTTTTATTTTGGCCCCGATTGTGCTCACGATGGTCATTATTTCTGAATGCAAAAAAAAATAAAACTTAAGGAAATCAAACACTTATTAGAAATTGAAATCAAAAGTAACACTTGAAAACTTTAAAACTTGAATTCGGAAAATGAAATGAATAATATAAAAAGGAAAATTTAAATAGTTTAGAAATTGTTTTCTGTAGTTGGATTATAGAAAGTAGCAGCTGAATCGATTGGCAACTTTTTCTGATTAACATAATTCAGAAAAATAATTCAATACACTTTGAGTAACAGTTTATATGTGACTTTATATATTTTATATATGTCACTCTATATGCAATTGTTTCTCCTTATTTGAGTGAGAAAAAAAAGCTTTGGGTATGTTGATAGAAAAAATTTTGTATCATAAGGTAAGTAATTCAAGATATTAAATTTCTTTGAACGTAGAGGGAGTAACTATTCTCTGGCTGTCCCTTTTTGCCATTTCTACTGATTCTCCTGGTATTGGGAGTTGACGTTTCATGAGTTTTTATGTGATTTTATCCTTTTTTTGAAGATGGTTAGCGGAAAACCTTAAACTCATTAAGGTGGATAGGGTCAGTTTGATAGATGGGAGATGGGCGGGCCCTAAAAAATCAGGGAATTACCTGATTTAAAGTATAGAATTTTTGATAATTTTAAAAGATCCTGAGAATTTGCGTGCAATGATAAATAATTATCAGGAAATTTGAATAATAATTTACTAAAGTTTGTTAGGATTACCATTGGTTTGGGAAAATGGGTGGTTATAGAAAAAGAGTCTAGCTGATGCTAGTTCTATAGATTCTATAAAAAGAAAAATGAACAGTATTAAGTTTTTGTTGTGCTGAAGTTATGCAACGTAGCAATCTCATTATTACAAGTGTGAGTTCGTGGCAACACCGCACGTTCCGTCGGATTCGTCAGTCGATAGCTGATCGTATGTCGATACAGCTTAGAGCTTTCGTGGTCAATTTCTCGCGATGAGTACCTAAAGCCAGAGGCATTGAAGGTAAAGATCATAGAAGAAAACGATGCTAAGGAAGCAAAAGCACGGGAAGTCGTACCAAACGCGATGGTCGCGAAAAGCAACTCGCAGAAGCAGTGAAAAGGAAAGAGCCAAAGCGGACAAAAAGGAGACGGTGAAGAAGGACAGTGCGTGTGTGACACTTTGAACTTGGCTAGTAACGCTACTGCTAAAGTAGAAGTCAAAGGAACTGTGAAAATCACTGTTGATGGTAAGAAGGTTATCTCTCTTGAAAACACACTTCACTTGCCTGAATTGCGTATATCCTTGTTATCAGTAACAAAAATTACTGATAAAAGAAGTGATGTTCTATTTACGAAAACTAATGCCGTTGTTTTAGATCAGGGAGGAAACGTTAAATTTACCGCGGATAGAATCGGTGACTTGTATTATGTTCGTGACAGTACCGAAACCGCTAATGTAGTTTCTGAAGAACTGAGTACCGAAAAATTCAATTTATGGCATAAAAGACTGGAAAATTTAAATGAGGGGGATGTCAAAAAGGTTGCGCGCGAAAAGAAAGCACTCGGAATAGAGTTAAACCCGAATGAGAAACTAGGTTTATGTGAGTCATGCATTAAGGGGAAGTTGGCGCAAACGCCCTTTCCGGAAAAGTCGTCGCGGAGCAAGGAAATGCTCGAAATCGTTCACACAGATCTGTGTGGCCCCCTGCGCACTGAGTCGATGGGGCGCGCGAAGTATTTCATCACGTTCACTAATGACAAAACGCGATGGACTGAAGTAAGGTTCTTGTGAAGTAAAGCCAAAGCATTCGAAGATTTTAAAGGGTACAAGACGAAGAGTTTATCTCAGCTGATTATTTTCAGAAGAAAGTAATCAATAAATGCGAAACAAAAGAAGGGATTGAAATTAGTTTACAAATACTCTACCAGCGATTCCAGAACCAGAGAACACCGTCGAGAATATTAATGAAAACAGTGAATCATCAGAAGAAGATGACAACCCAGAAGAGAGTGAAGAGGAACCTGAAGACCCTGAAAATGAACAAGACGTGGAAGCAGCTCGTGAACCTCGAAGACTACGCGGAAGGCCCAAAATAATACAGATAGGAGTTCCAGATCGACTTAGAAAGCAGAACAATGTCGAAAATGGAGAAGCAGCGGTCGAAGAACCAGAAATTGCCAACATTACCGAAATTTACGTAGCAGACGCAATATCTGGAAATGAAGCCGATGAATGGAAATTCATCGGCTTCAAATTCAAATTCATGAATGGAAATCCGTAGCGAGTTTTTTTCGATCATAAAAAACAAAACTTGGGAGTTAGTGGATAGACCAAAAGATCAGAGTGTGATAGGTTCCAGATTAATATTGGAAAATAAGTACAATAGTAATGGAACACTGGAGAGAAGAAAGACACGATTAGTCGCGAAGGGATACTCACAACGTCCCGGAATCGACTTTCAGGAAACCTTTGCACTGGTCGCCCGTCTTAGCTCGATCAGAGTACTCGTGGCCTTGGTTGTCGAGTATGAGATGGAAATCCACCAACTAGATGTCACGACGGAATTTCTCAATGGAGACATAGAAGAAACGATTTTTATTGAAATGCCTGACATGTTCCAGGAAAGGCTAGAGGAAATAGTTGCTGAGAATTAACAGCGGAAACGAGGATTCAAGAAAACAGAAGAAGCTGAGAAGATGCAGCAAGACACACGAAAAGGAGATAAGGTCTGCCTAATTAAAAAGGCAATTTACGGGCTGAAACAAGCTGGTTATCAATGGCACAAAAAGTTCGATCAAGCACTCAAGAAGCTTGTTTTTAAACCATTGACGTCTGACATTTGTGTTTACATAAATCAAAGGAACACAGACACAATGCTTGTTGCTTCTTATGTAATGACATTCTATTGTTTTCAGCTAACCTAAAGTGGATGTCAGAATTCAAACAGAATTTGAGAAAAAGTTTCGATGTGAAAGATCTGGGGAGGGTGAGTCACTGCTTAGGTTTAGAATTCACACGTGAAAACGGGAAAATGCAAATCTCGCAAAAAATGTACATACAAGATTTGCTAAAAAGATTTGTCATGGAAGATTCCAAACCAGTTGCGACACCACTGGACGTAGGAATGAAACTGCAAAAACCGGAGGAGTGCTCTAAAGAAAATTACCCTTTTCGAGGACTCATAAGAGCACTAATGTATTTAGCAGTTGGAACTCGGCCTGACATAGCTTACGCTTTGAACCATCTATGAACCAACACATGTTACGAGAAGGAACATTGGACAGCTGGGGAAAGAATTTTGCGAAACCTACGACGAATGCCGAACCTTGGATTAACTTTTGAGAAAACAGGAAGAACAATTCCAGGATTCGTGGATGCTGACTGGGGAGGTTGCCTCATGGATAGAAAATCATACACTGGGTACGTCTTTGTGTTAGCAAACAGTTGAGAAGTAGCAAACAGTTAGCAAACTCTTAGGAAGCTCGAAAGCAGCGTATTGTAGCTCTTTCTAGTACAGAAGCAGAGTACATAAGCTTATCCGAACCTACGAAAGAAGCCATCCATCTGAAAAGATTCCTGGAGGAAATAAACTTGAGAAGATATGACTATATTGAAATCTTTAATGATAATCAAGGTGCTCAAAGACTGGCAAAAAATCCTGTTTTTCACTCAAGGACGAAGCACATAGATATTCGTCATCACTTTATCCGTGACGTGATGAAAGACGGAACAGTTAAGGTGCGGTGTAGAGCAACAGCTGATATGATCGCCGATGTGTTTACAAAAGCTCTCTCAGGACTAAAACACTGGAAGTGCCTGCTGGATTTCGGAATGAGGAAAGAAGAACTCAAGTAGTAATGGATTGAGGGGAAGTGTTGTGCTGAAGTTATGCAACGTAGCAATCACATTATTACAAATGTGAGTTTGTGGCAACACCGTACGTTCCGTCGGATTCCTCAGTCGATAGCTGATCGTATGTCGATACAGTTTAGGGCATTCGTGATCAATTTCAATTTACTCTTTGTAACAATATACTCCAGTTATCAGATATTTTTTGCCGTTTAATTATTCCCGCTCCACTCAGTTCCTACAGTTTTGACCCATGCTCATCGTCGTGCTCCTCGGTTTCCTAGTTTCTAAAACAGAAATAATTGTATTAAAAAAATAATAGGGGCTATATTCCTTTTACTAAGATTATCTTACTTAAAAACTATAACACGCAAAAAAGGTGTTTTCGAAGGCTTATTATAAAGTTTTTAAAGGCATATGGGCCTCGTGTTTTTATTGATAGATCTTTAACTATTTCTAAATGAAAAAAATTTTTCTCCCATGTTGGAATATGACAATCATTGTAATTATATACACTGTTTTCCAATAGTTTTAGCCATAAAATGCGTATATCTACTTCTTTTGTGCTTCCTGAAGGTAAAGAAGAGGTTAATTCGTTCAAATTTTCTCTCCTATGTTTGTTTCTTTTTATTTATTACGAAGATTCTGATTTATCAAGGGATGTTGGGATTCGAGATAATTTGAGCCTGTTTATGTGCACTACTTTTTTCATATTTTTAATCTTAATTTTCACATTTCCTTTTCCTAATATTTTCAAAACCTTATATGGTCCTGTATACTGATTTGCAAATTTATGTATTTTTCCTCCTTGTAGTAGAAAAACGATATCTCCTACTTTAAAATTGTGAGAATTGATTTTCTTATCATAATTCTTTTTTGATCTTTCTTTTGCGAGAATTAAGTTTTGTCTGGCTATATTGCACATTTCGTATAAACGTGTTATTAATTTCGTTAAGTATGAATCGTAAGTTTCTAGTTTTTCGTATTCAAGGGGAGAATCACTTGATGGTAATTTTGCTAATTTGCAAAAACTAGTTCATATGGCGTACATTTTGTTCCTTCATGCGTACTTGTATTATATGAAAACATAGCAAGTTCCAACCAGTCATCTCATTCCGCATTTTTACTCACAAATTGGTTTAAATATCCACCTAAAACGTGATGTGAATCTTCGATGTATTCATTTGATTGAGGGTGAAATGCTGTGGTTTTAAATTGCCTACGAAATCTTTTTGCAAAACGTTAAATTAAATTGCTAAAAAATCTGTGCCTTGATCGGTTAAAACCCTTTTCGGTGATCCGAATATACAAATAAATTTTTTCACAAATGCATCTGCTATAGTACTTGCTTGATGATTTGGGAGATGTATTGCTAAAGAGTATTTTCTAAAATTACTATCTTGACATTGCAAACAGAGTTGTATATATTTTTAAATATCTATTTTCATATTTTCCCAAAAATATTTTTGACGTATGCGATTATAAGTCTTGGTCACACCTTTATGACCTCCTATTGCAGACGAGTGAGTTTCCTCAATACCCCACCCTTTGGTGGGGTATTGCGTAATACCAGTACATATTATAATTTTTGTAGGTGAATCTGAAAATGCAGTGTCCAGTGAGGTTCGAATTTCATACCAAGGTATATTGTTAATTTGCGGAGTTCTAGCAATAGAGACTGATTTTAAACTTAATTTTGTTGCTAGTGAATGCAACGAAAATATTGATAATTTAATTGTCTTTAGATTTTCCGATAAATTTTCCTTTGTATCCGCTTCAATAGAGAGAGCTATATGATACTGAGTTCCCTTTTTAATTTGTTTTGCAAATCCTTCTTGAAGATTCAGAAATTTGTGTAGATTTTCTCGCTTTGCTAAAGCTCTAGATCCGTTATCGCGAGGACTTCCATCAACTGAAATAAAATATGCGTAGTTATCCTTTGTCATTGGTAATTGGTCTCTGCATTGGACTATATTATTTCCTATAAAGGACCGTCTGACTGAAGGGACATCACGAGGAGGGCGTTCCGGAGGGGGCAGGTTCTTTTCTCCCTCTGTTTCCAATATTGGATCTTGCATAATTTCATTTAATTGAATTCTTCATTTAATTGTTCTTCATTTTCTGAATTTCCCTCTGATTTTATTTGTATATCGTCCTCAGAATCCTCTTCCTCGGTAGGTAAGTACTCAAAATTTGAGTTTTCATTTTCCTCTTAAATTTGTTTATAGTTTTTCACACATTTCTTCTTTTTAGATTTTTCCTGAATATATTCTGGATCAGACATTTTTTCTTCTGATTCAGATTTGTTATGGAATTTTTGTTTTTTCATCTTCTTGAAATTTGGATTCATAGAATCTTGATTGATTTCTTTTTTGGGTCTTTCTCTTTTATTTTTAGATGGAAGGAATTTTGTACCTTGTATTTCAGTGGAGATCTTTTTTGGTCTACCACGTTTCTTCGTTTCTAAATTTTGATTTTCTTGATGCTCTGCATTTCGATTTCTTTGGGGCTCCAAATTTAAATACGTTTGAGCCATTGAGATGGAATTCCTCCTATTGCAAATCCTGATGCGTCTGTAGTTAAAAGAAAAGGTTGGAAAAAATCTCGGCGACGTAAAAGTGGTTCCTCACAAAGTTTGTCTTTTAATGTGTTAAATGCCGCTTGTTGTTTTTCCGTCCAAATAAAAGGAATATCTTTACTTAAAAGTTGATTCATTGCGTATGCGATTTTTGAAAAACCATCAATCAGTCCACGATAACATCCAGCAAGCACTAAAAATTGTTTTATACTTTTCTCATTTTTTGGAACTGGAAAGTTCCTAACACATTCTAATTTCTTTAGGTCTAGTTTTACTCCATTTTTATCAACAATATGTCTCAAATATGATACTTCTAACCGCAAAAATTGGAGTTTATCTGGCTGTAATTTTAAATTGGCCGCGCGCAAACGGTCCATTAATTTACAAAATTTTCCCTCATGTTCCTCAAGTGTATTTGCATAAATAACGATGTCGTCTAAATAAGAAAACATCTCTGAGCCCTGTAAGCCAGCCAGTATAAGATCAATTTATCGCTGAAAAGTAGCGGGCGAGTTTTTTAATCGAAAGGCATACGATAAAATTCGTAGTGTCCATACGGTGTTAAGAATGCAGTTTTGTGTGCGTTCCTGGGATCCATCTGTATTTGGCGAAAACCTGACGCAAGGTCAAACACTGAAAAATATTGAGCATTGGATAATTAGTCCAGCAAATCAATTATATTGGGCAGTGGATAAAAATCACCTATTGCTTTTTCATTTAATTCACGAAAATCCAAAACCATTCGCCATTTTTTATTTTCATGTGAATCCGATTTTTTCGGGACTATCCAAACCGGAGTATTGTAGGGAGACTGTGATGGTTTAATTATTTTGTTTTTTAATAGTTCATCAACTTGTCGATTTATTTCCTCTTTATGTATAGGGGGAAATCTATATTGTTTAGTTGAAATAGGTACGTCGTCTACCGTTCGTATTCGGTGCTTAAGTACATTCGTCGCTCCTAATTGCTCTCCAGGGATGTGAAACTGGTCAGCGTATCTGGTTACTAAATTGAAGACATGTTCCAATTCTTCTTTATTTAAATTATCCAAACGTAATAGATTCTTTAATTCCTCAACTCTTTCTTATACCGCAATATTAAAAATTTTACAAATTTGATCTAATTTTGTATAATCGCAGTTTGAAAAATTATCAAGTAATTAATCAATAGGATCTGATGGTTTTACTTTACTTTGAGAAAAATTTATTTGTTGGTAATTTTCATCTACTACTGCTTCTTCTGTTTCTTTTTCTTCCAAGTCTTTTAATTCTACTTTAGGTATTGGAATATTTATTGATTGTAAGCAAGTATTAGCAAATCTTAAATATGCTCGTCCGTTGTTTTTTGCGACTATCGCATCTCCTATACTTATACCAAGTGACAGTGATGGTATATATCGTTCTGATTTATTTTTATTTAAAATCTGAACATAAAAATCAGATATTGATCTGGCATGTACTGTGATATAATATTGAGACTCCAAAGGGTACCGATCTTCTTTTATTTCTAACTGTTTCTCCTCGTAATTTATTTTTACATTATTATTCCTAAAAAATTCTGTTCCTAA
>JBAGKK010015754.1:0-11764 GCA_037177015.1 Euceroptres primus
ATATATAAGTTAATAAATTCTTAGAATTTAATAAATATGTATAAATAAATACAGATATATGAATTACCTTTGGATAAATAAAAATTCTTAAAGTGCTCCATGTGAACCGGTTTATCTGCGTAACTTTTTAATAAATTATCTCCTTCCTCGCTCTCTTTAACTGTCTATTTTTCCTGATCATTGCTCTCTGTTTGTAAAACATCTGCTAAGATTTCCTTGACGTTTTTCCGGCAGTCTTCAACTGACAAATCGGCGTCAATGTGTGCGTAGTCATCTGCGGCAACAGCAGCACCGCCAGCAGCTTGAAGCAAATCAGCAAGGAGATCAGCGTCATCATCAGCAGTTGTCTGGGTGTCTGTTGATTCTTTGTCAGCTAATGAAAAACCGGCCTTCCGAAAACAGTTCTTCGTAGTTGTATCAGTTACACGATTCCATGCAGCGTGTACCCAAGTTATAGCCTGGAGAACATCGATGTTCTTAAGTTGACTCATGTCTTGCTCAATTTCCAGTTTGGATATTAAGTGCTTCAGAGCGAACTGACGATAATAGACTCTAAAATTCTTGACAACACCTTGGTCAAGAGGTTGGCAGGCAGACGTTAAATTAGGAGGAAAAAACACTACTTTTACAGAGTCTAATTCAATTTTAGGATGTGACGTGGCATTGTCCAAGAAAAGTAGGATTTTTCTTTTCTGTCGCTTCATTCTTCTGTCGAGTTCCATCAGCCATTCTGTCATTATTTATCAAGTCATCCAAGATTTCTTGTTATGCTTCCAGTAAACAGAAAAGTTTCTCACGTCAAGTCCTTTGAAGCATCTAGGTTTAGCAGCTTTGCCGATGACGAGAGGCTTTTCTTTTTCACCATTCATATTTGCACATAAAAGAACTGTCAATGTCTTTTTCGCACTTTTACAATCAGAACACGTTTCACCTTTTAAACACATTGCTTTTTCGGGTAGAGCACAGTAGAAAAGTCCCAATTTATCAGCATAAAGAATATCGTCTGGCTTATAACCACGTATGATACTTGGCAACTTTTTTACCTATTCGTCGACTGTATCCATATTCACAACAGCTGATTCTCCGCAAACGGTTTTGTAGGAAATATTATGCCTAACACGAAATTTCTCCAACTAGCCATTACACGCTTTGAAATCAGGTGCTCCTATTGTTTTTCCTTTCGATTGTCAAACCACATTTTACTTATTCTGTCTTTATTTTTCACTATTTCAGCTGCTTGTGTCTTCCCAATATGAAATTGTTCTGCTACTTTGCGAACTCCACATTTTTCACTCTTATATTTTTGTAAGATCTTAATACATTAATTACATTAATACATTAATTAATACATCTTCGAACTTTCACTCTTATAGTATTCTATCACTTCCACTTTTTCCTTCAACGTTAGCACTTTTCAAGACATTGCAAAAGAAGACTAAACTCGCAAGAGAAATGACTGCTAATGTGCATCAGGCAAACTACAGTAGGGAAATGAACTGTTTGACAGGTCAGTTGACGATACAGTTACCTTTATATCCACCCCTATGTCTGACCTCAAGCTAATTATTTAGGTTGTATTGAAACTTTCTATCTCACAAAGGTAAATTCATATCTTGACGGCCAACAATAGACAGACCTTAAGTGTTTGTCAGGTCTAGTGACGATACAATTACGTTTATTCCCACCCCTATATCTACCATCAAGTTAATGAGTCAGGTTGCATTGAAACTGTCCGTCTCGTAGAGGTGAATTCATATCTCGGGGGATCAACAAAAGTGTCCGTGTCCGTTATAGAGAGTGTCCACTAAACAGAGGTAGCTTAACATGGGCTTTCCTATACCTTGGGCAGGGGAATCATGTAAAGTGTCCTTAAGTAGAGGTTTCACTGTATAATGAACAATAAAAAAAATTAATTAAAATAAAAAGAAACATATTATATTATATTATTATATTATATTATGATAATATTATTACATAATATTATTATTATTTTATTATATTATATTATTATTATATTATAGTTTCTTATTAAATTAAATTAAAATATAAAGAATATTTATCTACACAAATTTCCTGCAACAGTCGATAACATGTTATATACATAGATGGATCTCCAGGTGGAAAAACTCTGATAGCAAGCTGGTCAAAAGGCATCAGCTATTGATAATTATATTTATTATAGTTGCATATAAATATTTTCAAAGCAATTACACTTCCACGTATATAAATATCACTTTTTGATATTTATTTCTTATTCATATTTGTAATTCGCGGGATGAAAGCATAGCTACGAGCTTAGAACTTCTGCCGCGAGATGTCTGCACCTTACGGCGCCAAGATACACAACAGCTGCAAGTCTTCCTCTCTTTCTCGCACCGTTCTCACTGTCATGCTCATGCCCGTGCTAATTTTCAGAAGTCTATTTTGTAGACCTGAATCCCTTTGGCTTAAAAGCAGTTGAAAATTACGGCCTTTGCACAATTTCGGCCATTTTTTTTGGACGGGCCCAACACCCTTAAAGATATTGTAATTGTATGAATGGAAAATGAATGGCTCGAGATCGCAATATCCGTGGTGGATGTTAGCCGTGCTAACATTCCACTAGATTATCATGTTCACAACCTGGTGCACGACCTGGTTTACCGGGGTCGTCGCCGATACCTTCTCGAGATATTTTAAAATTACTTTTTACAATACTTGTAAAAAGTATGCGAGTATATCATAATATACTTTGCACTGGATGGTTTTTATATACATATATAAGATACTCTGTCTACATGGAAATAAATGTGTGACATTGAATTTTTATTTATAAACCACCTTCAGCTTGCCCCAGGATCAACGATGTGGACGTAGTGGTAGAATGGCCCCATTTTATTTTATTTTTTACCTTTTTTTAATTTTTTTTTGGTTTTCAAATTTTTAATTTTTAATCTTTTTTTTCATTCCACTTGATATCCTTTATACCTTTATATATATATGTACTGTGATGAGAATTCTACCACTGCCTGCTTGAACCTTAATGCGTATGATCATATGCATTAAGGCTCATGCAGGCACCAGCCAGTGCAAAGTACAGGGTGTCCCATAGCATGTGAACAAAGTAAATTGCGCTGTATTCCGGAAGGTGGCAGTGCATGCTAAGGTCTAACATTTGGTTGATGTGTAAACTCTCGCAAGTTAGTACAGTACAATAGAAAACCTAACCCCTGAAGAAAAAGTTTTTCTCATTAACTCATGGGAATCTCTGATTCGAGTCTCGAACGGTAAGTAGAGTGAATGAACTTACATAAACAAAAAAAAATTCTGTCTGTTTTTGAAAATTCACTCATTTTTTGAGTAATTCATGGGTATTTTCAGAGTAATTGAGAGATTTCATCAGCACGGTACACTAGACGATAGGAGACATGAGCATCCTGGACCTTCCCGTACTGTAACCACAGATGAGATTATCCGCAAAACTAAAAAACATTTTAAGAAACATCCAAATGATTCTCTTCGGAAAGCGTCTTAAATCTTGAAAGTGTCAAGAACTTCACTTGAGCGAATCTTGAAAGTGTTTTTGAACTTCCATCCCTATAAAGTTTCTGTACATCAACTTTTAACTGAGGAATCGATGGCTCGTCGTGTGAAATTTTACCAAGAACTTCATAATCGTTTTGAATCCAAAGAGATAAAAGTTCAGCATATCATCTCATACAAAGCACATTTCTTGTTAGGTGTCTTTTTAAACAAACAAAATTTTCGCTTTTTGGGAACAGAGTCTCCTCATTTCGTCGAAAGCAAATTCTCACGTCCGAAAAAGGTCACTGCATCGGCTGCAATTCCGGTGAAAGGTGTTTTTCTTTAATTCTTCAAGAGTCGTACAATCAATGCTGACATATACTGCGAGTTCTTGAAGAACTTTTTTCCTTGGGCACGAAAAAATAAATTAATCAAGAATTTCTACTTTATACAAGATGGTGCCACCCCACTCACGACTGTTGGAGTATTTGAAACACTTTTCTCCGTTTACGGTACTCGTGTGTTAGGTTTAGGTTACCCTAAATTTGCACATGAGGGTATGGAATGGCCACCTTACAGTCCTGAGTTAAATCCCTGTGATTTTTGCCTGTGGGGTTTTCTCAAGGACAAATGGTATGAAAAGCATCCGATGGCGGTGGAAGAGTTGAAAGACGCAATTAGGTATGCTGTCCAAGGTATCAATGAAACTACAATACAGCGCATCTATACCAGCTTCGAATGTAGGATAGAGTTCTGTAGTACCAGTGATGGCGGACACTTGGAAGAGATTGTAGTGTAATTTGCTAAATGTTCTTTGTACGATAAAAAAACAACAATTATGTGCCTTGAACCGAATTCAAGTTATTCGAAATTTCCTTTGGTAACATGCTATGGGAATCCCTGTATAATATGATATACTAGCAGTAAGTATCGAAAAACGTGATTTTCAGATATCTCGAGAAGTCGATCAGCTGCGATTTCACTGCAAGTGGTTTTGGCAACTATGGATAGGCATCTAAAAACCAATCTTAACAGTTTTCGGATCCATTTTAATCGAACCTATAGACGCTTGAGGAGCTCTGTGCGAGTGAGTCCCCTGTAAAGTTGAGATCTTGAGATATTTGCTAAAGGTATGTATGTATTTCCATGTTTTTTTCATTTCTGCGGGGCTTGAGATGTTTACAGGAAGTAAAAAAATTATTTCCCTAATGTTATTTTAAAGCCAAGTAAAAAAGTATGTATTAAAATTATTTAATATAAAATCTTTTATATAATATTAAAGAAAGGTTCAAAAAATTTGTTCAGTTACGTAAAATGTCTTACTATTTCTATATATTTGCAAAATATGAAAAATTGGCGTTTTTTGTCATCTCCGATGAGATATTCACAAATGGTAAACAATTCCTTTTTTTTCATGTCTGTGGTGACCAAATCGCTAGGGTCGAATCATATGTCAAGTCTCTATCGACTCTTTAATATTTATATAGAAGTTTGATTATAAGTTCGACTTTTCTACTTTTTGCGCGCGAGGATTCTGGTCCCTTGAATATTCGAAACGCGAGGTAATTCCACCAGCCTCCTGGCATCCAGCTCACGAGCGAGAGTAGCACCAGATATGTAGGTGAAAGGTGAGTTCTTTATTTGGTAAGGAGACTAAGGCAGCTAACCCGGAATCAACCTGTATAAAGGATGTTCTGATCTTCTGAACCAGAGTCCTTAGAATATGAGAGTGAGTAGATAGTCCAGAGTCACCCTGTAAACAGGGTGATCTGACCTTCTGAACTCGAGGTGTGAATAACTGTAAATCAGGCAGTTAATCCGGAGACTCCCGGTAAACCGTGAGCTCTGATCTTCTGAACCTGTGGCACTTGGAAGGATTCCTGTAAGCGGTTAATCTGGAGGTACCTCATGAACGAGGAACTCCGATCATCTGAACTTTCAGGAGATCCCAGGAAAGGATGGAAAGTGAAGAGAAGTGCACTCCATCTAGTGAGCCGGTGACTAGAGATAGGAGGGAGGTCCAATCTTGCCTCTCCGCCGACTTGGCTTCGAACAGGCCGTAGTCACTCAATGCAGGAGTGCAGACTCATATACGCCGGTGGCGCTATCAAACAATCTCGCAGTTATTTAAGATAAGGTAATAGATGATTGAGATTATATCAGATTATATCCGAATGATTTGTAGATAACCTAATAAAAAGATTAAATAAATTGAAAAAACCAATAGAAAAACAAATAGAAATATATAAATAATTACTAGAATAATTATTTGTGTATTTCTGTTTGTTTTTCTATTGGTTTTTTCATAAAAGTGTGTTTTAAGAAAAAACAAAAGATAATGGAAGTATGTTTTAAAACTTGTAATAATTTTTACTAAGAAAAATTCGTACATTGTAAGAGTACGTATACATGTTCTTCGTTGTCACTAACGTTTGTTAATTTTCTATATTTAATGATGGTAAATTTATTTAATTCACAAAAAAATTTATGAAGGTTTCGTTTTTAAATTGTTTTTTTAAAATTAATTTCGAAAGTAAGAAAAAGTTTAGACGAAGAAGGAAGTATAAAGTGAGAAAACAAAAAGGTCTTAAATGCTTCATATTTGGAACATCTTTTTTTTCTAACTAAGTATTTTATTATAAATTCGCAGTTGGCGTCTGTAAAAATATGGAAAATGATAAATATGAATAATAAGTATGTATATTAATGTTGTTATCTGGAGCCGTCTGTATATTTCTACTCAAAGATTTTGAGTTTGCATTCGTAAATAAAAATTTTAAATCCTTTTTTAAAACCTCAATCTTTAAATCGACAAAATTATTTTCTCCGTTATTTTAAACAATATTTTTTAAAAAAGTTTATTGTATCATATTTCTCATCAGCAGCAGGTTCTTTTGTCGAAATATTGTTCTCGCCTTTTTTTGGGAACAACAAGGAAGGTACTACTCCTTCTTTCAGTTTTTTTAGCTGTAAACTGCAACGATAATCACCAGGTCGAAAGAAATGACAATAAATTAGGAATCGACTCTCGAACACTTAGTTATAGGTTAGGCCCAGTAAATGCGGATTACCTGAGGCCTGAATCCACTCCGAACCGGTACAAAATTGTTTGAATTTTTGAAAAATTTTTTTATGGTGGTGTTTTTGACGTGTGACAACTATCACAAAAAATCTCTACATCCTCTTAATTAACATATTTTTCCCCGAACTAATTGGAGTAGTGCACCATAGTTAAAAACAATGAAAGCTGATTTTCGTATTACCAAATGGAAACCTCACAAGACAAATGCATTACGATATGCTGTAATAGATAGTAAAAAGTCAGAAAACAACAGAAAAAAAAGTGGATATATTTACAAAATGGCAGACTACCATTTCAGGCAATTGCTTTGTCTAATTTTTGCCGAGTGTCGGGTTCAAAATGAGCGTCTGTACTAGTTTCCACACCACCAGTACGCGGGGCGTTTTTTTTTTAGTGTTTTCCCCAGGAGGCCTAATCCACTTCTTCTCGCTGATTTTAGTCTGTAATGATTTAGTGGGAGAACTCAGAAGAGTTAAGGGGTCATTGAAATGGAGCATGTATAACTGTAAAACAAGCAATAATACTTAATTGCCGATAATTTGGTAATACCAAATGATAACATATGTTACGTGGAAAGAAGAAACCAGGCTTATGACAGAAAATGAGTTTACGAGAAAAAGTGGATCAAAGTAAAAGGAAGACGAAGGAAGACAAATGGGCCCTCGTACAACTTTGAACTCCAGAAAATCCAATTTTGATCGTGGAGCAATGGAGATTTTTTTATTCGATAGGGGAAATCTTCTTTATTCAGAATCAATAAAAATCTGAAAATCAATTTTTCGGTCGTAAGGCTAGTTTCTTCGTTCCGCATTACATATACTTAGACGCAAACCACACAAACGTCAACTTTGATAAATGATCATATGTCCAAAAGAAACCTAACACTGAATAGATTTATGTCATGAACGATCACAAACAAGGTGTATATTCATTGTCAAACTTTGATAACCACTTCAGATCGTTAATAGTTTCAGACAAGTCTCGAGCATCAACTTGATCTTGAAAATAACTTCGAATCAGAGCACTATAAACGGTTTTCACTTTTTTGACAATGCAGTTGTCATTGGTTTCCAATTTTTTGATATCCCGACGATTTATTACTGTGTTGATAATAATAATACGACTAAACCATTGGCATGTATTTGCTACAAACAATGAATATCTGAGTTTTATTTATAAAGAGGAGAAGTCCTAATTCCCTTCCTCTCAATGATATGATTGGTCTTTGGTACCACACCCATTCAAATCAAATTGGAATGTTTTGTAATGTTTTGTAATGTCTTAGAATGTTGTTATCTGTATAAATAAAACTCAGATTTTCATTGTTTGTAGAAAATGCAAGCCATTAGTTTAGTAGTATTCTTATCAACACAGTAAATCTTAGGGACATCTAAACGTTGGAAACCAGTGACAACTGCATTGTCAAACAATTGAAAACGGCTCATAGTGCTATGATTCGAAGTGATTTTCAAGATCAAGTTGATGCTCAAGACTTATCTGAAACTATTCACGATCTGGAGTGGTTATCAAAGATTGACAATAGGTTTCTTTTGGTCATATGATCATTTATCAAAGTTTAGGTTTGTGTGGTTTATGTTTAGGTATATGTTGTCATTTGGTATTACGAAATTATCGTGCATTATAGAATGATCGTTTGTTTTACAGTGATAGATGCTCCATTTCAATAACCCCTTAACTCTTCTCAGTTCTCTCACTAAATCATTACAGACTAAAATCAGCAGGAGGAAGTGGATAAGGCCTCCTGGGGAAACTACTAAAAAAAACGCACTGAATCTCGGGTGGTGTGGAAATTAGTACACACGTACATCTTGCACCCGACTCTCTACAACAATTAGACCAATTGCCTAACCAGGTAGTCTGCCATTTCGTAAATATATCCACTTCTTTTTTCTATTGTTTTCTGACTTCGTACTATCTATTGCAGCATATCGTACTGCATTCGTCATGTGAGGTTTCCATTTGGTAATACGAAAATCAGCTTTTATTTTTCTTTAACTATGGCGCACCACTCTGATCAGTTCGGGGAAAAATATGTTAATTAAGGGGATCTAGAGATTTTTTTGTGAAAAGATGGTTGTCGCACTCAAAAACATGACCTTAAAAAAATTCTTCAAAAATTGAAACTTTTTTTTACCTGCTATTTTAGCCATAAAATTCTCTTGATATTTTTGGTACATTCTCTTATTGGTCTCTACAAAATACATTGTGTCCATAAAAATCAGCAAGGCGGTTTTCAAGAAACACCACTTTTTTGATTTTTCTTTCCCCATCGATAAATTCCAAAAAATGCAATTAGAAGGTTAAAATTCTGTGAAGTTTTTTCCTACCTTAGAATGAACATTTGTCATAAATTTCAACTTGATACGAGCGGGGGACGATTTGGCATGCTTATCCGGCTATACCCTTTCTTAAATTTTATAGTATTAAATAGAAAATATTACAAATTTTTAACAATAAGGGTAACTTTAAAGTATATGGATAAAACATCCTGAAATAATATATCAAAAATATGTCTCCTTAAACTTACATTTTTGTAACTTAATTTCAACAATAAATAATTTAAGGGGATGCACTGGTAAATTTTTTGCTCATTACCCAGTTGGCAAAAAATTTGAGGATGTTTTGACGACATCTTTACATCTTTAGGACGTCGCAAAGACGTCTTATGTCTTTACATCATCTTTACGACGTGGACACAAGATGTTTTTGCAACGTCGCAAAGACGTCCTCAATATCATGTGCACGCTGGGTAATATCCTGTTGATGTAGTAACCTAATATTTTTTCAAATACATTTTCATACGCAGAAAAGATAAAAATTATTTAAAATTTAAAACTGAATTTTGGGGTAAACCTTCAATACACTTCTTCTATTTATAAAATCAATATTATCAACTTGTGACTATTTACAGTCTTTCTAAAATATTTTGAAGAATCTATCACATGGATTTTAAAGTCATTTTTTCCAACAATTCTTTTTTTTAAATACTATATTTTTGTATTTTTATCAAAACACGTTCTCAATTTTTTCTAGTGAACTACTTCCAACAACAAAACTATTCTAGCACTTAGAAAGAATCTAAACTTTCTAAAAGAAATCTATTTTGAAAAATGTTAATTTAATTACTACGTAAAAATTAATCTACAATCGCTAATTTTATTATTAACGGTCTGAAATTTTTTGTAGCCTTTTAAGAATATTTTTGTCAACTTCTCGCATGGAAGGTACAGTATCTTTTGATAAATTTAAAAAATATACCATTTCAACACTTCATCTTTAGTGATTACACCTATATTTTCAAATTATTAAATTTGGATTATAATATACTTTGAACATAGTTCCTAATTCTTTATACACACAACTATTTGATTGAAAGCAAACCTTTTTCCATCAATTCTTCCTAATATTAACATTATTTTCTTCGTTTTCTTCCAAAAGGACTTTAAACCAAATAAGGCTATATATTATATATAATATTATATTATCGCTTCCTAATATTCAATAATTTCGTTCGTTTTTATCTACTTATGTACTCTAATGTTTAATTCCTCTGTTCAAATTTGCCGGCAACATAGAATCAAACTGTCGGTGGCTGGAGGAAGATTGTGATTGGATGACTTTTTTTTAGATGCGCATGGCGAGACCTTGTTAGTTGAATCATGGACCATGGGTTTTGGGCCCTACGGTAGGGGAAGGCCTACGCCTGTTGCCAGATTTCATAGCTGGCTGCAGTGTTGCCGCGTCTACGCTTAAACTTAAGGGCCCTGGCCTGGAAAATGCATGGCAAAAACGACTATATTAGTCCGCATTTTTAGACTAAAATAGAAGTTTCCCGGCGTTATTTCCCGGTTTAGATGATACCTTGTACTCTTCCTAAGGGCGCTTGACTCCTTTGGCACAGCAAATCCCAGGGAAATGCCGGAAAATCCTTGATGGAAAAAGATCCTTGGCCGGCACATCTACACACTAACACTACCACACTGTCACGTGTGGATTTTACACAGCGCGCTCAAACAGGTCTCTTGCCCCAAAAAACCGCACTCCCGTCGCTTCACAAACAAACCTCACGCCCGAAATTACTTACGAAAGCCGACCGAACCCGATTATTTATTCAAAACTAGTAAAAACGGAAGTGAAAACTGGCATGAGAATCAGTTGACAGCAGAAAGAAAATTTAACTCACAGCACCATCTGGAACGAACTGAGATCGCCATTGCAACACAAAGCAGGGCAGTGTGTATCAAATATTTACAACGACAACATAATAACTTAGATGAAAACCAAAATTTGTAAACTGTTTAGACAAAATTATTTATAATAATTAAAAAGCTAAATCAATAAAATATTTTAATATACATATAATATGCAAAAATTAATAAATTTAAAAAATTTGAAATAAAAAATAATAATAATTATTTTATTATTTTATAACTATTTAATTGCATAATTATAATAATTAATATAATTAATCATCAATATATTAACATATTACATACTTATATAATTATAATAAATATATATATATATATATATATACATATAAAAATATATATTATTGTAGTTATATAATTATATTGGTAATCATATTATTTCAACCATAATGGAACAAAATCCAGAAGAAGCCTTTCCTTTTGCTAGAATTTTGCGGCTTCCGCCAAAAGAACGTTCTATAACCCAAAACGTCTTTTATAGGAATATGTTCCTATAGCGTGTAAGTAAATTGATAAACGTCTGCTGGATGCCACAGTTAGTTCTATATACTATATATTCTATATACTATATTCTATATTCTATATACTCTGATGCGGACGAAACATATTATGAATTGAAGTCCATTATACCAAAAAATTTTAAATTGCATTTCTGACTATTGGCATCACATCCGCCAACCCTCCCGAGGCACCCCTATTAGTCACAAGGTTTTAAATTAGACATAGGGGTGGTATCAAAAATAATTTCTAGATAAATGTCAAAAATAACAATTTTCAAAGCACCAAAATCACCAACCAATTTTTCATTTCATTTCTGACTATTGGGCTTATATCCGGCATCCCTCCTGAAGCAACTCTATTATTCACATGTCTTTAAATTAAACCAAGGGGTGGTTTAAATAAGAATTTTTAGATGAATGTCAAAAATGACAATTTTCAAAGTACC
>JBAGKK010015765.1:0-11763 GCA_037177015.1 Euceroptres primus
AATACGACTAATAATTTGTAAAAATTTTCACTAAAGTGAATTAGTGACACACTTTTCACTAATTCAGATTTAGAGAGTTGATGAAAAATTTGAAACTGTAGAAAATAAAAATTATTACACCTTTGAGGTCTCGTTTCCGACAAAAAACAGCTTTAGTGACCTCTAAACAATTTTGAAAAAACTGAAAAAATACACAATAATTTTCTCTCCATGAGAAAGAAATTTCCGCTTCAAGGTTTTGGAAAATCAAAAAATCGGTATTTCGTGCGACACCCTAATGAACATAATATATGAATAAATTTCTTTTTTGGCGATAGATTTTATGCTCTACCATCCACTTATATTTTTATTTCGAAAAACTGTATGGGTTTCTTTTAAAATAAGATTGGAAGAGAGACAAGAGGAACAAGAATATAAAAGGAACCATTTTTTTCACCTCCAATGGGTCGAAAAGAAGGAATTGAACAGTTTTAGACCGATTTTCGTTCTGAGCGAAATAAGAGAGAAAAATAAAAGATAAAACTTTCGATTATCTTTCCAAGTATGATTAGAACATCTACCATCGAAATTCCCATACGTTCTCGTATGGTCTGACCGCAAACTATCGGAAATAGAAATGTCGGATCTTGAGAAACGAGTCTTCTTCGCGGGCAGGAAGCAAGTGGGTATACCTACTTAACGACCGATGCTTAGAAACGCATTTCAGGAAATAACGCAGCGGAGAGCCTAATGGAAACGAAAATTGATCGCTTACCTGTATTCTAGACTAATAGAGGAGGCGTCGCATCAAATAATGATTTTTGTAGTGTATCAAAATAAAAATTATTTACATTTAATTCTGTAAAAGTATAGATATAAAAGTAATATAAAAATAAAAAAATATAAAAGTAATTACAGACATTTATTGTATTGATCAATCTTTAATTCCGTTTTAAATCATTTTACTTGAACTCTAAAAATCCATAAAATGTTAATCTTTCCAGCAAGAAACATGAAAATTGCATTGAATTTAATTTCATTCTAAAGACTTAAAGAGTCACGGATTAAATTATGGGAGTTTCATACATGCATGTGTAAAGTGGATGCTGTATTTATTGGACAGGTATAAAGTTATTGCGATTGCTTTTCTCACTTTTCTACCCACGTCTCTCAAAACGAATTTGATCTACTCAGCTTTTAAGCTTTCTCAAGATAGGAATTATTTATTCACAAACAATGGAATTTTTCGAATTAAAATTACAGCATTTCTTATAATGTATACAAAATACTACATTATTCAAATAAAAGTAAATTATTAGTTTCTGACTCTTAATACTTTTCTAGATTTTGGGCAGACATTTGAATAGAAACGTGAGTATCTTTGACAACTCTTAGTTTCTGACTCTTAATTCTTAAGTAAATTTTGGACAGACATGTGAGTAGAAACGTGAAGACCTTTGACAACTCTATCCCATCGTTCTTAAGTCATTTCACAGTTCTCATTCATTAGGAATTGTGGGCTGACAAAATAGAAGCTGGAGAGCGAGAAATTTTTCTTTTACAAATGAGAGATTTCATTTTCAGGGCGGTACTCGCGGGTTGATTGCATTTTAAACAGAAGTTACGTTTAAATGCGTGTGCGTAATGATAATGAAACCGAGGAGTCTAGTTTTACGACAAAAAGTAGAAAAACCCCAAAGGATCTTTCCGGCAAGATTACAGGGCAGCAGCAAACGCGCCGAGCGTTGGGAGCTAAACCATCATAAATACCGAAGGCAATTTAGCTTCGAAACTTGCATTGCCCAGCTTTTCTGATTGGCTCCAACGACAGATTTTCTCAATTAACTATTTTGTGTCATTCACAAAAAGAAAAATAAGTTCATCTCATTATTTACCCAGTAGTTATTAAATTGCCATCCTTCCAAATGAGGCAATTACATAGAAGTTTATATCAACTTTCAACTAAATTGTCCGCATTAAAAGAAAAGTCATAAAAATAAGTCTGGTTGGCTACAAATCAAATAAAATATTTCATTTTTAATTTAAATCGAGATTTAAATTCACCTATGAATTATTATCCCTAAAAAATCTGCTTCAAAGAATTATTTTTCAGTTGTACTGAGCATACAAAAACTTCTGGTTGCAGTTGGCCTTCAATTGTTGAAATTAATTTAGAGAAACAATTCGTGGAAATTGTATTACCAGAATGGTCTAAGCTAAGGTAGGGTCTAAGTCTAAGTACCACCGCAATAAGAATCATTGCACGTCTTTGAAGGAGAGATAACTACCGTTTGGTCAACTCAATAAGCTTCTTGGACAAAGTAAGTAAGTTGGTAGACAGTCGAGGGAGGATGACTTTTTTTTATAGATGGTCTAGTGATCCAGAATCCTGGAAGGGGTTAGCATCCTGTCGCGCCTTCGTTTATTTGAGAGAGATAACTTTCATTCTTTCTTCGTTCGGTCGGCATTTGTCCCCAAATAATTGGGCAGGACGGCGCTTCGCATCTTCTCTGCAATTATCGGCAGTAAACGCAGCCACATCCGGTAAGCAAAGACCCCACGACGTCCTACCTAGGAGAAGTAGGATCATTCTGAGGAAATAAAACAATTGCCGGAATCGAAAGAAACCCATGTCCTTGCCCAGACGTTATTATCAGAAGAGTCTTCGAACCTGGCACTTCCCCATTTTCGCCTCTCCTCACATCTGTTGCCAGATATTAAATGAGATAATACTGATGAGGGACGATTTTAATTCCTATTTAGTTTGTATGTTAGTTAATGTTATTTGTATTAAAATACACATGTAAAAAAGGAAACCTAACTTTTTCTGATGTAATCCAATTAAGGAGGAATTGGACAAACAGTCTGAAAAAAAAGATAGTTAAAGACCCTATTTCTTCAGGTTTTTAATTTTAAAGTCTTTTTATAAATTTTTTTTAAATCGAAATGATGTGGAACATTTTATTTCCAATCAAACAAGCCATAAAAAGTTTCAACAGCATAAAAATTACACATTTTTTAAATTTGGAATCTGCAGATAAATTTTGGCTGCTTTTTCACCGAAATCTGTTTGCAGATTCCAAATGAAAAAATGTGTAATTTTTTTTCCGATTGAAACTTTTGATGGCTTATTTGTATTTCACCGACGAAAGATTCTGTGACTTGAAGTGTAGAATCTGCCTGATTTTCAATGGATTACATCTTCTAATAAAATATGTTTGTTCTAAACCTGAAGAAAGAATATGTGTAATGTAAGTACATTAACAGATCATTTTGGAGGAACAAGAAAGATTCTTCCTTCAGTAATTAAGGAGAACTTTTTATATCACTCTTTATTTATGTATGTCAGTAAAACGTTCAAAAGTTGGGTAAAAAATTATTTGATTAACTGTAAATTGCTAGCAGATCCCCAGAGGCATATACCAAGCTGATCTCGTGACCAATTATTTTCAGCAAGAAGATTCATAAACTAATAACTCAAATAGGTTTTGTGTACCAGACAGCCGTAAAAGAAAGAAGGAAGAACGTCTCTTAGTACAGAAAACTCATTTAAGTTATTTCTTTATGAACAGTCTTGCTCGAAATAATTAGTCATGTAGTCTGTTTTTGGTTCATGCTCTTAAAAAATTTCAAATGAACTTTAAAAACTGAATTGTATCAAAAAAGGAGGGTCAATAAGGCCAATTTATGGCCCCCGGGAAACAATATTTATATTTTTAAGTTATTAGCAATGAAAGTACATTTCTCCTCTTCAGACGTAGTTTTTCTACTTCTTATAGAGAATAATTAGAATTAAATCAAAATCATTTATTAACTTTAATATAAATGTAAAGATGCATCATAATTTTCAGTAATAAATTTCTTGAAAAACCGTATAATAATTTTTAAAAATGTCAAAATCCGATACATTATTGTAGACATATACTGCATCAATAAGAGAAACAATATAAAAAAAATAATTTTGTACTTATTTTGTTTATTATTATCATCAGGCACCCTAATTTTTAGTTGGGCTCAAAAACCAGTCTTATTGTCTTATATGTTTATTTAAAAAATTTACTTCAATTAACCAGAACACACTTTCGAGTTAAAATTAAATTATATCTTTGTTAAGGTTCTAATGAAAATTAGCTTATTTCCAACTTTTTAAGTATTTCAACCGATGGTTTTTTAATGATTTCAAATTGAAATTACAAAACTAAGATTCTTCAAAAATTTGAACAGCATATAAACACTAAAAATGTTCTCTATTTACTTTAATTTTAAGTCTTCTATAAGAAATTTCCTGTTATTTTTCAAATGAAAATGTAAGTTTAGTATTATTATTAAGAAATTAATAATTACGATATTTTTCAACAAATTAGGGGTTCTTAAAAAATTCGGAAGGTTCGAGATATTGCTTTAAAAAAAAATCTTTGAACCAATTACTTCTTTGAAAATTCATTTTTCATAAATAATAAAACCATGCTAAGGATTCTATCTTTGAAATGAGATTTAGAATTACTTTCTATCTTAAAACTGTGTTAAACTTAATCCGATATTAGATTTTTTTTCTCAAAAAATTATAAGAATATCAAAGTAAATTGGATTGTTTTTCTAATAGTAGTTATTGAAGAATCTGTCTGGCTATTATTGCAATGGAAGAACTTTAATAATAATTTCTATCTTCTGATTCCTGAACATCAACCAGATGACTCTCGTTCAGAATTCCAGAAAGCTGAATATTTAATTTAAATTAAATTATATAATTAATTTAAATTAAAGTGCTAAACTGAAAAAAACTAGTCAAATTAACTACCTAGTTGCCTAATTGATTAGTTTGACTAGATGGATCACTAGTTTTTTACATTCTCATCATCATATGAGAAGGTATTAGTTTTATGTGAAAACTGACTTTCTCAATTTTTTTTTAATTAATTGAAAACCTAGTTGCTTTTATTGGCTTTTTATTTACTTTTACTAGAATTTAATTAATTTTTTTTTCGTTTAAAATCGAATTGGAAGGAGAATATTAATAATACATTTTTCTGGTATAGATAATTTATATCCATTTCATTTTGTTCTATATATACACATTACAGGTAGGTACATAACATCACATAGTTTACTAAAATTCAGTAGCTTAGGATTACTCTTAACGCAGAATACAAGCTTTGTTCCATTCAATATTAATAATATATATCAATAATAGTAACGATGTAATTTATCGCAAGTATCATCATCGTTACGATTACATTCTGGCTCATATATTCAATAATTATGTACAGGATATGCTTATACTGACTCGCCAAAGAGGAATTAATGATTTCTCAATGGAAAAACAATCACGTGTTATCATATATAAGCAAATCTTAGCTAAATTCATATATACAAAGATATGTTGTGTACTTTATACGATTTTCACTTTTGGCTCAGTGTCAAGATCAATTCGAACTTCAGTACAAAGGAAGTATGAGTATGGTTTCATTGCCAGAATATTATTTTGACTTTTCAGAATGCACCTGCAATTCTCGATTTTTAAAAATCAACATTCAATTTCGTGTAGTTAACAGGATCACATTCTTTTAGAAATATTTACATAATTTAGCTCAGTGTTGAGCTTCGTCAATTTTTGGAAATCAAACAAATTGAATATTCTGCTCATTATCATTATTCGTTTTGAGATCATGTGGTTGATTAAATTAGTGATTATCGAATTCTGCAATTCTACTGCTCTACAAACTTGACTGAAATATTTTATACTTCCTTCAGTTTCAATCGCGAAAATTAGTCTATTTCTTCTTCCGGATTTTCACAAGTTATTTTCGAAAGAAAAAGGACTTGATTATTTTTAGCCAATTGTGTAATTTACAATTCTTGTAAACCAATTTTTTTCAAGTTTCTAAACTTGCATATATATTTTTCTTTCCTTGAACGAGAAGGCGATTATCTGATTTTGTTCGTGGTTCTAGTTAAGCGTTACGTCTTCGGGGAACTGTGAGCACCTATAGTTCTTGCGGAATATTCATTGTTTAATGTTTCCTTTGCGAACGGATTCTTGGAAAGACGCAGAAACTAGAGTTCGTGTTAATGGGGAACCAGAATTTGCATGGTTTGTTAATTACACTCAGCAAATAGGATCAGTTAGTGGTTGAGGTGGGCCATATGGAGAGGCCCATTGTCCTACAGGGTGAGTTAAAGGTGGAGGTGCCTGCTGACCTTCAAGATTAGGGACATTCGTATTGGAAGGATGAGTTGGTACTGAAGTTGGATATCCAACTTTTCCAAGAGCTTCTGCCTGCAACGAAAGCATCAGACGATTCGCAGCCTGTCTTTCTGCTTCTCTTTCTTCTGCCGTTTGTCTCCTAAAACAAAAAAAAATACAGTTTCAATAAAGTCAATTTACAGTTTTCAGAAATAATTATTTTATCTCGGTTGTAATTTTTTTTCATCTTTATAGGTATTGTAAGATAAAAATTATATAAATCAAATGAGTGAAACATAATAGGAGAAATCGGCGCAAAATTAATACTCAATTATTTGCAAAAGTGATTATTTATTTCTCTTTGGTCTCAAATTTCAATCTTTTCAGAAAATTGATAAATTTCAAATTCAAAGAAAACGAATAAACAGCCATGAAAGGAATAAGTTTTTTTCGCAATCGCGTTTTATGTTTCCACGTAGCAGAATTGGGATTCGAAGAATTAAAGTTCAAGTATAGCTCTCTCATTTGAAAGTTTGAATTGTACTTTTACATAAGAATAATTTCCTTCCAACCAAATTTTATAGAAACTTAGTCAATTGCCCTAAAATTTTATTGTAACAATCTATTATTGAATCGGAAGACATTATTTGTAAAAGAGACTTAAATAATTACACATTACTATAATCCCACCCTAATACTCTATTATCTTCATGGACTGCAATACATGATCTACTTATTCAATTTTAAATAATTAAAAAAAAAGATTAATTAGATTATTTTTCACAACTTTGTTCGGAACAATGTTGTCTTTAAAAAAAATTGAATTTAAAGAATCCTTAGTTTGTTCAAGAGATTCAATTTGTGGATCAGGGTTCGCGGTAGTGAATTGCCACCAAGTAAAACCGCGAATATATTTTCTCGAACGAGCCCCGTTTTTTGAACCTGTTTTTTGAACATCAACCAATTCTTGACCGATTTGCATCAAACTTTTTGGAATTAATAAAATATCGCTAATGGAATTAATAAAACATAGAAATTATTCAGAAAACATGAAAAATGTAAAATTTTCATTAATTGAACAGACCTAGAACGGATTGGTACATTTTAAAGAGAAGTCTGTTAGAAGAGTTTCTTGATATACACTATCGGTCAGAATTGTGGGAACACCTGTTTTTCGATGATTACTTAACTCGTCTTAACTTTAATTATATCAAAGATAAAATTATTTCTCCTAAATAGCCTGAAAGCTATCAAAATTATGTAACAAATGAGCCCAAGAACATTGAAAAATGTTTATTATTTCAGATGTTAAGATTTAAGAAAATATTGAAATTTGCCCTATTTTTGAAATATCTTCCAAAAAGATTCACAAAATGACTTCATCTTCAGCTCATTTTTTACAAAATTTTGATAGCTTTCATCATACTTAAGAGGAAAATTCTTAACTATGATATAATTAAAATTAAGAAACTTAAGATATCAATGAAAAACCGGTGGTCCCAGAATTCTGATCGGTAGTGCAAATTTCAGGAAATTTCAATTTATCAATTATTTTACGAAATTTTTCACTTTTTATAAAAAAACACGAATTTTCTTTAATTGAACAGATATAGAGTCTACACCAGTGAACCGAATGGTACAAAAATTTAAACAGAAGTCTATTAGATGAGTTTCTCGATATTTTGTAAAGAATATTTCGATTTATCTATTATTTTATAAAAAATTTTAATTTAAAATAAAGTGGAATCTCACCAAAAAACATCTGAGATGCAGAAAATTCCGCCAAGTAAAAAGTTAACAGTACAAAGTAATATTAATCAAAATAACCTTTTTTAAATTGGTTATTATTATTTAAGTAAATAAAAAATTAATAAATTATTTGTCTAATAAATTAAGACTTTAATGAAAAATAAAAAGACTAAAAAAAAGAAGAGAACAAAATTGTAAAAACTTGTCGAGGGATTGTAACTAAAAATAGAAAACATCTTGCCAAAGTATACATCATTTTCTTTTCTTTTTTAGTCTTAATTTTTCTATTTTTTCAATTTTTCAATAATTTTTTAAAATTTATTAATTTTTCATTTTCTTAATTTGAAAATGTTGTAAGTATTCATTATTATTACTTGGTACAGTGAACTTTTTATTTGGTGGAGTTTTCTGCACCTGAGATGTTTTTCGGAGAGATCAATTATTTTTTATAATAACAGGCTTTCATGAACTTCGTATTATTATTGGATCATTATTTTTATTAATTACATTTATTCGATTAAAAAACAAAACTTATACCTTCCCATAGTGATGAGAATGTCAGAAACTAAACAAAAGTTCTTTAGAATTTCGTTAAAATATATCTGTCGATTTGAAACTGAAATGATTTTTTAAAAATCCTCTGTATTTTTAGACCAGTTATTAAAGAAGCTGGAAAATCGAGTGGTAGAAGTAAAGGTGACTGGCGTTGTTGGGGTGGAAAGCAGAAGAGAAACGTAATAAAGTTAATTAGATTCGTCGCTAAGGAGCGCCGGCGTCGTGTCGACTCGGTGGTTGTCACGAGTAGAGGGGATGGAAAGGGGTGGTTTGGTCGCGAAGGGTAGATTGTTTGCTTTTGTCTGCTTTCTAGCACTAAAACTATTAGGGCACCACAAAATGGCCGAGCTGTTGTCACGCAAGTTGCTCCGTAAGGAAATCTAAACTGCTATCTGTATATCTTCAACTTTTACTTTTATCGTGAAAATGGGTACATACTTTAAACATAAATGGCAAGACTCGACAGCTGCGCGCCACTTTCCTCGGAAAAAATCTCTTTCGCTTGGCCGACGAGAACAAGGTTAATTGAAATTAATAATACTCGAGGGCAATGAATTTGTTTTAATTAATTGATAAAAATAAAAAGCCTATTCCCGCATTCGGCTACCGGCAATTATCGATTCCTTTTTTTACAAAGTATTTCCGAACACTGTTTTACTTTTTAATTTGCCTTATTTTTTATTTTATTTGTATTGCCTCTTATTTTTATCACTTTTAATTCTTCCTTATCTTTTGTTTGTAGTCATTCCTTTTTTATTTGGCCCTTTTTGTAAGGAAATCATGCGCTCTTACTATATCGTCGAATCTCTTCGATTTTTTAAATGTCCTCGGTATTTGGGTGGCTTTATCGTGGCGTCAATAATACGTTTACCTTGTTGAAGAAAAAAAAGTCGCTAATGCTCGACGCTTAAAAGGAATGCCCCCAAAGAACTGGTGACGACGTTGCTGCCCAATAAAGAACCGTTCGGTCTGATAACGTGTGCTACAATTAAACTCAAAAGTTATTCAGCTTGGTAGGCGCCAGGTAGGAACCTGCGGCCAATCAGCGACAAGGCTCGAGGCTCGAAACAGCATCGTTCCATTAGAGTTAATCTCCAGTCTCCAGTAATTAAACGGTTTCGATGTACCTTTGTTTATCACCGCACCGCGTTCTCCTTTTCTGTCTGATGTCTCATCCAAAGCAGTAGCCGTGTTCTATTCTGTGTTTTATTCAAACAGACCTCACAACGACACGTTCTGCTATGATGGATCGCCACACGGTTAAATTAAAAATATTCCTGATCACGAAGTTCGTCAAAATTCCAACCGATCTGAATTTTAGTACTCAAATGTTTCTGAATTTTATTTAAATGTTTTTGAATTTTAGTATGTACTCACTGTTTCTGAATTTGGAATGTGCTTGAAGTTATGAACGTTCAAATGTGTTTTTTATTTAATTTCTTTTTAAACTGAAATTTGTTGTAAAATGTTGGTTTATTTACAAAGAAACTAATCTAATGATAAAACAAGCTCATGATGCTTCTTATTTATAGTTGGAACAATATTTCAAGATAAATTTGAGTTAAAAAAAAGTATTTCGTTCATTTGAACATTCAAAACTTCAGGTACATAATTTGGAGAGCTTTAAATATTCAAAACTTTACTAATGCCTAAATTACAAGAATCCTAAACAAAACTGCACATAATATAAAATAACATATTCCTGAAGTTTACTGAAGTCCAATTTCAAAACTTCAGATCTTTTCTAGATTTTTCAGAACTAATTTTGAAAAAATTCCAGTCAATTCAATTTAATATTTTACAAATATTTACGGCAAACTAATTTGCCGACCATTTTTGGTACTGTAATTAATAAAGGTAAATGTAAAGGGCTTTTCAATAATTATTTAATTCTAAATATCGATTTGCGATTCTAATAATCGATTTGCACTTTAAAAATTCTCAACCAAAACCAAAAATAATTATTAAGACTTTAAAGGAAGTACAGCCAAAAACATTCAAGTCATTTTTTTCAAAATTTCATGACGTTTCTAGGTTGTCCAGAACTTTTTTAAAATTTCATTATATTTCGATGTTTTTCAGAACACGTAACAACCCTGTTTTTTGTATTAATAAACTAATATTTTAGAACAAAAAATTGAAAATGAAGTGAAATAAAATTTTTTTCATTTGACTGTTCAGAACTTCAGACACGTAAAATAACCCAAATATCAGTCGTGCAAAAGTTTAAAGTATTCCTAAATTAAAAGCGATTCAAAATTCCTATAAATTCTGAATTTTTGAACGGCAAAAAATTTTTTAACTGACATTTGGAGAAGCCCAAAACTTCAAAAAGTAATTTGGCGGTTGTCTATATAATTAAAAGCCTAAATTTTAAGAATCCCAAATTTCTGGTGTTTCCAAATCCTATTGCCCCGAAAGTTGAAGAGACCCAAAATCCTAAAACATCCGAATTTCAAAGCAGCAAAAAATCCAAAATATTCTAAGTTTTAAATACACGGGGATCAGGGTCCATATTGTTCCTAAAATAGAGGACTTAGTTCTCGAAAAAGAGAATTTTTGGAGGCAATTGTAGAAAATTCTGGAAGATTCGCAAAGATTCTGGATTCGTCTAGAAAACCTATACAAAAGATTCATTGAGTATCCTAAACGATTCTGAAAGAATTTGAAAGGTCTTCACTAAGAAAAAAGTTTGTTTGAATCAAATAAAAAAATTTGTTTGATATTATATTATACAAGAAACAAATTTTTTGTTTCAATTAACAAAATATTTATTTCATTTTAATATATGAAAAATATCTACCTCATTAATCAAAACAAATAATTTTTTTGATACAATTTATTTGATTTAAATAAAGGATTTGCTTAACTTAAATCCATTTGAGTTTATACAAATATTTGTTGGATTTAAACAAAAATTATAATCCACACACGATAGTTCCTTAGAAAAACGCAAACAGCGCAGAAGGATCTTTCTCACAATAAAGACTACAATCATACTCAATATAAAAGCGTCTGAAATATGTTTCAGTACCGTCGTTACGCATCCCCACAGGTAATCTAAAAAAAGTGGTGTCACACTTAAAACTTCTTAATCACAAAATTGAAAATTTTTTTAAAATTATTTATTTATTTATAACATTGAATCAAGTTTATGAAACAAAATATTTACTTCATTTAAAACAAAAAATTTTTAAAGCAAACAAGAATTTTATTTATTTTAAACAAAACATTTATTCAATCTAAATAAAAATTTATTCAAATCAAATAAATAAGGACAAATAAAGAATTTGTTT